>JAQQSW010024573.1:0-10061 GCA_028646575.1 Pseudocheirus occidentalis | reverse complement strand
TTTGATTTGTCTTTGAATGCTGATTTCATGTTCCTCCCATGAACTTTCTCTTCCAGCCAAGTTGGCCTACTTGGTGTTCAGCATATGTTACATTCCATCTCCCACCTCCATTCTTTTGTAGTAACTGCCTTCCACATTTGTATGATCTCTTTCCTCATTTTCACCTTTTGGATTATTTGGCTACTTCATAATTTAGCTCAAGCCCTGCCTCTTGAAGGATCTCTTTCCCAATCACACCCTAGCCCAGTACACATTTTGCCTGTTAGTGTAGTTTCCCAGTCAGTTAAATGTAAACTTTTGGAGGTCAAGGACTATTTAATTTATCAATCAATAAGTATTTATTAAATGCCACCTATGGGCCAAGCACTGTGCTAGGTGTATAGATTTTGTCTGTATCCCTAGTGCCTGAGATAAAGCTTGGCACATAGTATGGATTAAGTATTTGCTTGTAGGATTGTAGATCTAGAGCTGTAGGGCCCTCAAGGGACCAACTAGCCCAACCCCTTCCTTTCACAGATGAGAAACTGAGGCAGGCCCAAAGAGGTAAGTGAGGTAAGTAGATAGGTAGTATAATAGCAGAAGCAGATTTTGATATTTGACTCCTTAGTGGTATGTATATGATAACATCTTACAGATATCAGGAATGGGGATGCATTTTCTTCTGTTAGGGAAGCATCAATAAATAATGTTTATATGATTTGTTTTTCTTTTCAAAATAATTAAAAGAACCCAGAATTTTCATTCTAATAGAATCATACATAGTGAAGTACAATGGTCTTTTAACATCTTTTTTGATCCTACAGTCCGATCGGTAAAGCTTTTTTTAGCACGTACCCTCAATGTGTGTATATTTATTTATAAAGTAGATACATATTCTATCGTACTCAAATATCACATATGTTTTAAAACGTACATAAAATAGGAACGAAAATAATATTTTTAAATATTTTATTTTATTTGATATAAAACATTTTTGTTCTTGAGCAATGAGATTGAATGTCCTTATTTAAATTTTAAAAGTTTAAAAACTCATGTGCATGTCTTGGGGGAATAGAGCAGACTCATAAATAACAACTAGGCAGAGTTGGGCAGCTCTACTTTGTTTTTGTCATTCATTATCATAGTTCCATTTTTCCCAACCAGTGAGCCTAGTTATTGATTAATCACTCAGTTAATTTGGTCTATGCAGCTAGTCAAGCAGGTGAATTTCTCTTACTTTAAATAGGCACAACAATGAAATAAGTTGTCCTAGTCAAACATAACAGCTTTTCAGCAGGAGTCATCTTTCTCTGTGTATAGTATTTACCATGTGCAGTGGAAAAATAATGAGCAAAAAGGAATTTTCTGTGACTTCCACTCAGAAAATTTTGAATATCATTCCATTCTTCTTCATTTTGGGGGCTTCTTGGTAATACTAACAAAAGATGATATTTTTATAGTAAGCTAAGGTTTACAAAATGCTTTAATATTATCCAGTTTAATTTTTACAACAGCCCTCTGCTACAGAGATCTGCAAATATCCTCATTTTGCAATGGAGCAGTTTGGCATTTCCATATTCACAGATGCCTTAATGATAATTTTGTCCTTAAAATCTGGATAAAACAAGAGGATGTTCTGTTGGGATCTGGTTGTAACCATTGAGGATGACCTGGTTGCTGGGATGATAACCTCAAGGGGAAGAGACTGTGTCATCTTAAAAGCATATTATCAAGGAGAGAAAAGTTGGCTGTTATCTGACATGCACCTTAGATTTAAGAAGAACCAATTTCAGTAGTTTCAACTAAAGAATAAGTAGAATTCTCTGGACTAAAATTTTGTAGAGAATATCTCAGGAAAGCTTGGAAGCTCTTGAGTGAATGCCATAGGGCCCAAAGGAAAATAAACAGTTCTGATAAAGAAGAAAAGAAAAAGATACCTTTTTGGGGGGGAGAGGGGAGGGTTAAGTGATTTGCCCAGGGTCACACAGCTAGTTTTTGTGTTGTGTCTAAGGCTGGATTTGAATTCAGGTCCTCCTGATTCCAGGGCCCGTGCTTTATTCACTGTGCCACCTAGCTGCCCCAAGAAAGAGATATGTAAAGAGATCTGTGCAGATGTAGAGAGAATTCACAAAGCAGCTTTGCTGTCTTCTTAAACTTGTACTGAATTGGGAAGCAGGGTCATACGGTCCTGTATGAACAGTGTTTAGGAGTACTAGCTCAGGATGAAGCTTCTAAGGAAAGTTAGTGATAACAAGGAAGACTTAAAACATTAGAGCAAAAAGGCTAAGACCATTGCTTGGAGAGGATGACTGTGATAATAGATGACAGAAAGAAAGCAAAACTACCTAGCTTCTTGTATCTGGACTTTTTTTCTCACCAAGAATGAGCTTTGATCTTTGTGATAGAACACAAGGCTAATTAGAATTGGAAATCTGAGATAAACTGGGAGATATTAAGAGAGCACCTTGTTCTTGATGAGTTCAAGTTATAAAGCCTAGATATACATCCCAGGATACTCCGAGAACTAGCACGTGTGATTGTTACAGTTATCAGTGATATTTGTAAATTTAGGACAGGGGAAGGGTATCATAGAACTGGTGGAAAACAGTTGTCTTGGTTTCAGAGTATAGGTTTGTAAATGACTTCAATTTCTGGTAAAATTCTCCTGTGTATAATTAAAGGATGGTTAGGGACTATCCTAGGGACAGCTAGGCCTCAGACATGCACTAGCTGTGTGACCTTGGGCAAGTCACTTAACCCTGTTTGCCAGTTTCTCCATCTGTAAACTGAGCTGGAGGAGGAAATGGCAAACCACTCCAGTATTTTTGCCAAGAAAACCCCAAATGGAGTCATGAAAAAATCCAACATGAATGAAAACAGCTGAACCAACAACAACAGCTAGGGACTATCTAGCAAAGGACATGGTGATCATCAAGATCATGGCTTCATTGACAGACTTAGCTCATTTCTTTTCTTGACAGAGTCACTAGACTGGTAATTGAGCAGTGTTCCACCTACGTTTTAGCCAAGCATTTGACAAGTTTCTCATTTTATTTTTGTGGAAAAGGTAGAGATAAGTGAACCTGAGTTTGAGGCATAACTGATTAAGTAGTCAGACTCTCAAAATAGTCATTAATATTTCATTGTCAGCTTGGATGGAGGACCTGGTCTCTATTGGAATGCCTTGTCCATCTGTTCTTAGCGTTGTTCTAGTATACTTTTTTTTTTTAGCAGCATTTGGATATAGACACAGCCGTTGGCATTGACACATCAAATTTGCAGATGGCACAAAGCTGCTAGGTGTTGTTAATGCTTTGAGTAACAGAATCAGTTAAAGATCTCAACAGGCTGGAATGTTGGGCTGAATATGAGAGGGTGAAATTGAATAGTGATAACATTTAGACTAACATTTGGGTTCAAGAAATCAACTCTGTAAGGTATAAGATGGGGGAAAGATTTGACTTTGAAAAGATTTGAAAGAACACAGAAATTTGTCAGAAAAATGGAGGTTTTAGTGAACTGCAGTCGTAATGAGTTGGTAGTATAACATAGGAATCTGAAAGGAAATGTGATTTTTGGAGTATAGCTTCTGGGAATAAGCGGTTGATTGATACTTGTGCTGATGCCATATTGGAGGAAGGACGTTGATAAAACGGATAGCATTCAGAGGAAGGGGCCGATAGAGGACTTTGAGATTATTTGAGTATCAGTTGAAGAACTAGGTATGTTTAGTTTGAAGAGGAGAAGAAGAAAATGATATCCATTGTCAAGAATTTGAAGGGCTGTCACATGGAGGAGGGATTGGATTTGTTCTCTTTGGTCCTTGAGAGGAGGAGGAGGAGGAGGAGGAGGAGGAGGAAGAGGAAGAGGAAGAGGAGAAAGAACTATGAATCAAAATGGCAAAGAGGCAGATCCAGACTCCCTTGAAGCTGCTTCCACCCCATGGGAAGTCTTCAACTGAAGGCTCACTGGCCAGTTATCCAGTATATTAAAAGAAATTCTTTTTCAGCATTGGATTGGAGTACATTGTCTTTGTGATACCTTTTTACTCTGAAATGCTATGGTTTTGTGAGTCAGGAGCATGAGTTGAAATACCAGACCAAACCCAAGTTGTCTCAGTATGGACGCATTTTCATCTCTGTGAGTTTCATTCAATGCCTTCATCTTTTAAATTATAGATAATATTTGTTGTCTCACAGGGTTGTTAGGTTGTTAGGGTTGTTTTGTACACCTTAAAACTCTCTATTAAGTTGTTTCAAAATATATAATATAAATATGCAATTCTCCTCTTGCCTGTGCTCTAAAAAACCTTTTATGATATGTGGCAATGAGTATGTTTTACTGCCAGAAAAAAAATCTTTTAAGAAAATATTTGTTTTGGAATGATACTTCTCTGCATGTATGACCTTTGTATTTTGATAATTACATATTACAAAAGAACAGAAACTGTGTATATGTATGTTTAACCTTCTGGGGTTTCCAGCACATGTTATCATATATGTTTTCTGGCATTACCAGCTTATTTTAATGAGTGCTCCCTGCATGGCAGAAATTATGACTTAGGAACATCTGAAACACTCTCTTTGTAAATGTTCTTATTGCTTCTGGTTTTTGAACTTTCTAAAAAATGAGATGGTAGTAGAACTTTTATTAGAACTTATATATATATATATATGGAAAAACCCATTTTTGACAACTGTTTGCCAGACTTTGTATTGAAAAAGCCAAATGTTATTTCTAGGTAATATTCAGCAATATTTAAGTTCATCATGGCATTTGCCCTCTTGCTTATATTGTTGTACCACTGGAAATGAAGGCAATACTTATTTTCCTTTTTCAACTTTTGTTGTTTGTATATTCCCACTGATGAAATCTCAGATCTTTTTAAGTATCAAAATTAAGAAAATGATTAGAAAAAAAATACAATTCTAAGCAATCCATTTGAGTATTTGTGAGCAGCCATAGTTGCAAAAATTTTTGGAAGACAAGGAGCCTGCCATTTTCCACGAATAAAAATGACTTGGAAAACAGTATGCCTAATTTATGAGGAATACTTTTTTATATTTTGAGTGACAAGCTGTCTTACAATAACATGTATACAGAATTTTCATACGCTGTCTTTGAAAATATACTTTCCAGTGGTAGCTAGAAAGTATCATATGACTAAGTCTCACTAAGTCTTGAATTCCTTCAGTTTTAAAAATAAGGAACTATATCTCTTTTTTTTTTTTTTTTTTTTTTTTTGCTTTTTGGAGGGCAGTTGGGGTTAAGTGACTTGCCCAAGGTCACACGGCTAGTTTTTTGTGTTAAGTGTCTGAGGCCGGATTTGAACTCAGGTACTCCTGACTCCAGGGCCGGTGCTCTATTCACTGTGCCACCTAGCCGCCCCAGGAACTATATCTCTTACACATCCTTTTAAATAAAAATTTAACCTTTGACTAAAATTGTATTGTTTTCTTTCTTTTTATATTGTGAATAGTAGTAAGTTTAGAACTTGCCATTTTTTTGGTTCTTGAGTAGGTCTGTGATTTCAGTGGTGTAGGACACCTCTTCTCTTCACCTGTGCAGGTAGCAAACCCCACCCTTAGCTTTTCATCACGTAGAACTCTCTGTCCATGACTTCTCATAAATTCTTCAGTGCCCTGGAGCTTTCCCTTTTTTTGGAGTGCCAGTGTGCCCCATGGGCTGTCCATAAACCAGCATGCTGGTGTTCATTCTCGGCACAGTGACTTGCTGATGTACTCTTACAGTGCTGGGTATCTTCTGTATCATCTTTTATGCCACTAAGTGTTCATTATAACTTTAGAGTTAAAGAGGAACTTAGGAGTTCAGCTAGTCCAACTTCCTCATTTACATGTGAGGAAGCTGAAGCCCAGAGAGACTGCATCTTGCTCAAGGTCCCAGCTAGTAAATGACCAAGCTGGAATTTGAACACAGATCCTTGACCCTACTTGAGCCATTGAATCAGGCCCCAGGTATGCATGTTGTTGTGAGTAACATGCTTCATTGTTCTTACACATCTTTCTAATGTTGTTTGGATATTTGTTATTTCATATGGATAGTGATTAGATTTACGACACCGTTGTTTTAGGTAACTCCCAGGTGAGAAAATTCCATCCACCAATGCAGGTTATGAGCTTCTCTGCAACTTATAGCCCTAGATGATCCAGAGCACCAGGGTGACACAACCAGTATGTGTGAGAGGTGGGCCTTGAAATCCAGGCCTTCTTGACTTCAAGGCTGGCTTTCTGTCAGCTATGCGATGTTGCTGCTTGAGATTTTAATTATCCTAAAACTTAATAAATATAGTTAGAATCTGTCAGCTTGATAGAGTGGAAAGAGTACTTGACAGGAGAGACATTGTTTGAATCTGTCTTTGACATTCATTTTGTCACCTTTGGGCAAGTCACTTAACCTCTCTAAATCTTAATTTTCATATCTGTAAAATGGGTGTAGTAATACAGGTATCTACCTTACAATTGATGTGAGGATCAGATGCAGTAATATATGTGAGAAAGGGTTTTACAAACCTTAAGAAGCCATAAATGTCTTCTATTTAAGGGTATAAATTTAGTTATAGATGTCAGATGTCATTTCCTTGATTCGTATTCTATCATAGTTGGGGAAACAAAGGAAAAAGTTGCTCTATCCAGAAGCTGAAAAGACCCAATAGGCCCTCAAGTCTGAAGAACTATATCTTCTTCATATATAACTTACTCAGGTACATAAGATCCTGTGTTTACTGCCAGGGTTTTCTTTATGTTTCTAGACCCTGGATAAAGATAGGCCATCCCACAGACCAACATGTCCAGGACAGAGGTTGAGAGGTTCCCTGGCACACTTCCAGACTTCCCCTGGTCATTTCCTTACTTTCTCAGGCCCTTGTTCTGTGCTCAAGCGCACACACCTTTGAACATGTAAATAGAGCTCTCTGTGTACCCAAGTGTGGGGCAGGGGACAGGAAAGGGAAATAGACACTCATGAGACCCAGAAGAGTGTACAGGCCCGGGGAAGGCCCCCTGGCCCAAGGGACTGGTGATGGTGGCAGCTGTCTCTGGTGTGTCCTGAGGGGAGTTTTCTTTCCTTGCTTGACTCTTCTCTTGGGTGAGCCACCATAGGGACCTCTTGTGCGCATGTTCTTTTGGTGCTTCTCTTATCCCCCCTTCCTACCTGTACTCACACCTTTTGGATCAGAACCAATCCTTCCTGATCCCTCCTGTAAAAGGAGGCAAGACCTGGTGCTCCTGTGGAGCCACAGAGCCCCTTTCCCAGAGGCTTCCTTCTTTTAGTTTTTATTTCCTTGCTCCCATTACCTCTAACCCAGCCTTCTACAGAAAAAAGACCCAGGCATAGACAAAAATCTTTTTTGTGCTAATTTGCTAGGTAGCACAGTGGATAGAGCTTGGACCTAGAGTCAGAAAGACCAGAGTTCAAATTCAGTTCCATATGCTTGCCAGCTGTGTGACCCTGGGCAAATCATTTAGTTGCTATCTGCCTCCGTTTCTTCAGCTCTAAAATTGGGGTAATAGCAGTGCATATCTCCCAGGGTTGTTGTGAGGCTCAAAGAGATGATATTTGTAAAGTGCTTAGTGCAGTGTCTGGAAGGTAGTAGGTGCTTGTACCCGTCTCTGCTAGAGAAATAAGAGGGGAAAAAGAAAAGTAAGCTACAGAATATTCTGACTGCGCTTTTCAGCCAACCTTAATTTGAGAATTTTTGTCTTGTCCCTGTCAGTGTTATTTTGGTGTTTATTCCTAATTATAAAGTTTGCTCTTCCTTTGCTTCTAAGTTGTGTTTGCCTAACCTCGGTTTAGTCCACATGACTCTAAAGGATGCACCAGTTTACTCCTTTGTGCTTCTCATTCCAAAAAGCCCCATTGCCCCTCTGCCTTTGGAGTTGTTGACCTGTGCTGCAGCTGCTCTCCGGGCTTGTATAGCCAGGAGGATGGAAGCTGGTAAAGCTCCCAGGCGTTTACTGGCCCTGCTGCTGACTCTACCAGTTTTTCTCTGGTCTCACTATGACTTTCACAGTGCCGGTGACCTGTTAGAACATGGTCTTCATACAGTTTATTCATTACTTAAAAGATATTATAGCATGTGGTTCCTGCTCACAATAATAGAAGAGTTGTTTCATCACACCACCTGTAGCTACTTAGTTACTCTTATTCCCAGGTTCTCTATGTGGATGCATCTCCTGTCCCTCTGTTATTATATCAATAGTAATTTTTCCCAGAGGTCTTCCCCACTGTTCTTTAGATCAGGAGCTAACCACACTGCCCCGATGTTAATTTTTGTTGGTCAGAATGGGACAATTTCTTGCTTCTGTATTCCCTCCCTGACTCTTTTGAGGGTGTACCTTGAATTTCAGACATGCCAGAGAAGGAAAAAGGATAGAGAACCTACTTTTTCTCTCCATTATGTTCATGACCCCTGAATTTCCTAGCAAAAGTTTAGAAGACCTGATTGAAGTTAAAAGGTCCTGGACAGGGGCATCTGGATTCCACTGGAGACAGGGAAGTCAGTGCTGGGTAACGGTACCTCGCTGAGCAGTCAGAGGGGCATGTTCACATGACAGAACTAGGGTAAGGACTTAATTGTTGTTGCCATTCTTATCATCCCTGCCTATGAATTTTGGAACTTGGTGAGGAAAAGCCTGTAATTAGTTGGGGTAAGTTTTGTGAAACCATCCTCTGCATTCCAGGAAGTTTAAACCCCTATGTGGTAGAGAGAAGAGAGCTACTGTTATCTCTTCCTTTCCGACCCAGTCCTATATAGGCTGTACTGGGATGCAAATAGGTGCAGGGAACTTACTTAACTCATTAGAACATTTTGGTGCAGTTTCGTAGAGACCCCTGAATGCAGGGATGTGAAATATTTATATTCTTAGTCTTACTGTAGTTTTGAACATTTGTTGTACAATTTGTTTTTGTAGAATGATAGATTTGGAGCTAGAAGATAATTTAGAGGTCATTTAGTTGGAACACTTTATTTTACAGATATGTGACTGAGGTGCAGGGAGATTAAAGTAACTTGCTCAAGATAGCGACAGAACCAGGATTTAATTCCAGATGTTTTGGCTCCATATTCACACTCTTTCTCCTCTACCGTCTTTTCATAATATCTGTAATTCCTGTATCTTCTTTCCCTCTTTCCTTCCTAGGCAGCACGATAGACTGGATCGAGAGCCTCTGGCGTCAGAGTCAGGACAACCTAGGTTGAGGTCTTGCTCCTAACATGTTCTGGCAGTCAGACCCTTAATCTGTGTCTCAAGGAAGTCTCTAAAACGAAGTTGTAGAACATGTTCTGGCCTGCAGTGGTAGAAGGAGTATTTTACCTAGAGCCCATATGCACTTACTTATTAAGTAAGACCTCTATTAAGATAAGTTGACAAAAATGGTAACAGATTCTAGGAATATTCTGGGATTAAATTGACTTTCAGAGATCAGAGTACAGTATGTATATTGGGGGGAAGGGCAGGAGAAGGAATTTAAGAGGAAGATGATAGTGAGAAAGGAAAAACAGGAAAAGTTGTTACTGATTCACCATGTGATATCCAGGAAAAACACATACACCAGAGTTCATTATGTGTATCCTGCACTGGCAGGCCGGGTGAGGTTTTCTTGGCCCATTTTTTCATGGAGCTAATTTATAGATATGTCAGGGTGTGCTTTATTTCCTTTCAGAATGTTTTCCTAATTTAAGATATTTCTTAGAGCACGTACACATGCATGCATATACAAGAATTCAGCAAAACATTTAATGATGCAAACATAAAGCAGGTTCAACGGAAAATTATGCAGGTTTGTTGAAAATCAGAAGTACCCAAGTCTTGATTAAAATGAACCCTGCCTCTGTAGATATACAGTTAGTTACTATCCTTGTAGCATCTTGGAGACGTCACCCATCTTAATGTCAGAAAACCTTTACTGGCTGCACGGCCATGGCTCGATCAACCTAATCTCCTTCAGCTACGCTTTCCCCTCTCTAAAACTAGAATCATACTTCTGCTTCAGGGCAGTGGTTGTAAAATAAAGTGCTTAGTAAATTTTAGAAAGTGGTGTAAATGTCAGATTATTGTCCTCTT
>JAQQSW010024572.1:0-10062 GCA_028646575.1 Pseudocheirus occidentalis | reverse complement strand
AGGACTGTCAGGGAGGAGAACTGCGGAGGGGCTGGAGCTGCTGGACACAAGGCTGCCTGAACGCTGAGCAGTTGCCATGAGTGAGGAGAGGAGGATCTTTGCCTGAGATTGCCTGTCCTGTTTTGAAGGCTTGAGAATGTGGGTATTTACTACTTTAACTACATGTGCCAACTTCATAACTACTGTGTTGGCTTTGACTTTCTGGTTTTGGGACTCAGTCTTCTTGTACTTGAAAAATGCTCAGACTATACTTCTCATGTAGAGAGCCTGTTATATTTTGTGATTAATAACCATATCAGCATACTTATAGTTACTGTAGGCTTTGCAAATGCTGCATTGCTGATACAACCCTCAACATCCAATTCTTGGCCACCAGAAAATATAATATAGATATTTTACATAAAACATAATATAAATAAAATAAATTATATAAAATATAAAGTAAATATAATATAAATATAAATATATATATACATATATATATATATATACATATGCATGGATGCTTTTTCCTATTTGTATGATCTCTTTGGGATACAGACTTAAAGTGGTATTTCTGGGTCAAAGTTTAGGCACATGTTTTTTCAACATTTGATTTTAAAACTCTGAATTTCAGATTTCCTCCCTTCCTCTCTCAAAACCCACCCCTACTGGGAAGATAAGCAATTCAATACAGGTTGTATGTGTGTAGCTACGCAAAACATTTCCATAGTGGATATATTGTGAAAGACTGACTATATTGCCCTCCATCCTATCCCACCACCCCCCTTGTTCTATTCTCTACTTTGACCCTGTCCATTTTCAAAAGTGTGTGCTTCTAACTACCCCCCCAGGCTGCCTTCCCCTGCATCATCCTCCTTTTCATCACCTTCCCCCCTATTATCCTACAAGGCAAGAGTGTGTATGTCATTCCCTCCCTAAGCCAAATTCAGTGAGAGTAAGTTTATCCCATTATCTTTTGTAGGCACATTTTTACAGCCCTTTAGTCATGATTCCAAATTGGATTCCAAAATTTCTGGATCAGTTCACAATTCCACAAAGAAAGCATTAGTGTTTCAATTTGCCTACATCTTCTGCAACAATAATCATTTTCCTATTTTATCCTATTAGCCAATCAAATAGGGGTACAGTGGTATATAGAAGTTGTTTTGATTTATATTTCTCTAGTCAATAGTGAATTAGAACATTTTTTTCATCATTACAAATAGTTTTGATTTCTTCATCTGAAAACTACCTGTTCATATTATTTGACTATTTATCAATTGGGAAATCTCCTCCAACATTAATCATTTTTCTGTTTACACATGTTATCCAATCTGATAGGTGTAATGTGGTACCTAATAGGTATTTTAATTTGCATTCTCTAATCAATAGTGATTTAGTGTATTTTTTCATATGATTACCAATAGCATCAAATTCTTCATCTGAAAACTGCCTGTTTATGTCCTTTGACCATTTATCAATTGGAGAATGACTTGTAGTCTTATAAGTCTGACAGGTAAACTCTTCCTTGGTTTCTAATTTGCCTATAGTATCAGTCTTTACACCTAAATTGTGTCCTCATTTGTACTTCATTTATTGTATTTTATAGACAAATCAACAAGTCATCTGTCTATGTGCATTTTTGCCACCTTATTTTCCAGTTTTCCAAGCAGTTTCTGTTAAATGAGTTCTTATCCCAGAAACTGGGGTCTTTGGGTTGATAAAACAAGAGATTATGATAGTCATTGACTACTGTGTCTTATATACCTAACCTATTTAACTGATGCACCATTCTATTACTAAACCAGTACCAAATAGTTTTGATGATAGCTCCTTTATAATTCAGTTTAAGATTTGATATGGCTGGGCCACCTGCTCTAGCATTTCTTTTCATTAGTTCCTTTGATATTCTAGACCTTTTGTTCTTCTAGAAGAGTTTATTTTTTCTAGCTCTATGAAATGATTTTCTTGGTAGCAGAATCTTCATTTGAATTAATATTTTATGAAGTTCATTGATGACTTTTAAAAGTTTTATTCCAAAATAATTCAGAGAATTTTATTTCCTCTTCTCTTAATCTGGGCAATTAATATTTTTGTAGATATTGATCCATTTCATTTAGATTAACACATATAGTGGAAATAATGGGACACAATACCTGGTAATACTTTTTTTAAGAATTTCCTCTGCATTGATATTGAATTCATCTCTTTTTTTTGATGCTGATAATTTGAATTTCTTCTTTCCTTTATTTTAAAGACCAAAATAACCATTTTTTAAAATTCATACCCCCCCCTCAATGAAACAAGCTTATCATTTTATTTATTGGTTCAATGGTTAACTCACTTCCAATTTTAGTAAACTCTACATTGATTTTTACAATTTCCAATTTTATATAAATTGTGAATTTTTATTTTTCCAGGTTTTTCAAATTGTATGAACAATTTATTAATTTGTCCTTTTGCTTTGTTAATGATATAAGCAACTAGAGACATAAATTTTCTCCTAAGTGCTGCTTTGTAATTCTAACTCCCTTTTTTTCTAGAATATCACATTCCAAGCCCTCTGCTTCTTTAATGCAGAAACTGTCAAATCCTGTATAACCCTGATTATACCTCCATGGTATATGCACTATTTATCTTTGTCTACTTGAAGTCCTTTTGTGTTGACCTTGTAAATCTGAAAATTGGCTATGGTGTTCCTGGGAGTTTTCAATTATGGATCTCTTTGAGGAAAAAAAACAATTGGTACATTTTAAAATTCCTATTTTGCCTTCTTATTCTAGGGTATCATGACAATTTTCTTTGAAATTTGCTGGAAAAATGTTGAAACTTTTATTTTTCATATCATCACTTTCAGGTAGTCCAATGATTGATTCTTAAATTTTCTCTTTTAGATTAATTTTCCAGATTTATGATTTTTCTTTATTTAAAGCTTTATTTATTTATTTTTGAGTTTTGAACATTAATTTACACAAGATTTTGAGTTACAAATTTTCTCCCCATCTCTACCCTACATGCCACACCAAGATGGCAAGCATACTGAAACCCCTTCCTCCATTCTGTCCTTTCATATCCTTCCCCATTCCCCTTCTTACTTTCTTGTAGTGTAAGATGGATTTCTATTCCTCATTGCCTGTATATCTTATTTACCAGTTGCATGTGAAAGACAATTTTTAACATTTGTTTTTTTAAAACTTTGAGTTGCAGAGTCTCTTCCTTCTTCCCTCCTCACCCACCCCCACTGGGAAGAAAAGGAATTCAATATAGACTGTACATGTGTAGTTACACAAAAATTTCCCTAGTAGTAGTATTGTGAAAAATTATATTTCCCTCCATTGTATTTTGCCACCCATTTATTCTATTTTATCCTTTGACCCTGTCCCTTTTCAAAAGTGTTTGCTTCTAAT
Source organism: Pseudocheirus occidentalis (assembly GCA_028646575.1). Classification (NCBI taxonomy): domain Eukaryota; kingdom Metazoa; phylum Chordata; class Mammalia; order Diprotodontia; family Pseudocheiridae; genus Pseudocheirus; species Pseudocheirus occidentalis. The sequence continues at coordinate 6,673 of JAQQSW010024572.1, read as the reverse complement.
TACCTTTTGTAACTCCATGCATTAGCAAATTGCCAAAAGAATGCTACTGTGAACAGATTTCAAGGTTCAGATTACATAGTAATAATGAACACTCTGTTTATTCCATTACACATCAAGGCAACCATTCAGTCCATTCACAATACAATAATCAGTCTTCCACTCATGGGGCAAATCAATACTTAATCATTCAGTCAATTCGCAATACAATAATCCATCTTCTACTCATGGGACAACTACTAACTTAATCAGTTATGATACAATAATCAAATTTCCACTCATGGGGCAATCATTAACTTAATCAGTCACTCATCTAGCAGTCAGTCACTAAGGTAGATTCCCAATTACTAAATATCATTAGTCACCAATACAGTCATTAGGAAACCACACAAACTCTCCACCCTTTGGTGTCCAGCAAACCTGTTTTGTCCAAGGAGAGGCCTTTTCTTCATCTTGTTTCTGGATGATCTCTCTGATTCCCTGGATTCCCTCCCATGGTTCCAGCTCCCTCCTGACAGCACCAAACAGTCACCTGGATTCAGAAGCAGACAGATCCTAGTTCCTTGTCCAGTCCTCAGGGCAATCCCTGGCACACACTGAAGTTCACAGGATCCAGCACATCTCAAACCCTTCACCATTTCTCTTGCCTGGCACTCAAGGATCAGACATGCCATGAACAAAGTCTTATCCTGGTCATGCTTCTTCAGTCCTCTAGGAGTTCAGCTGGCCCTAGGAGGCTTCTAGGCGGCTTTCACCAGATTCTGGTCTCAGAAAAATTCCAATTTAGTTCTCTCTCTCTCTCTCTCTCTCTCTCTCTCTCTCTCTCTCTCTCTCTCTTTCTCTTTCTCAGCTGCTTTCAGTCTGCATGAATCTTCCTTAACAAGGAGCAACATTCCAATTCTGTCTCTCTGTCTCTAGAATTCGTTTTTATATACACACTGGCCTCCTATCTCAGCCAATCCCCTTCTTTCACCAACAGGGGAGTTCATGCCTTCTCAACAGTGGAGAAGGCTCACACCTTGCAGACAGGGCTCACACCTTCCATACAGAGCTCACACCTTCTATACTTACCCCTAAGTTACCAAGTGCTAAGTATCTGCTAAACTGATTGCTGTTACACCCTCTCCCCTAATCTGTACTACCTTCTATCATCCTCTCTCTTATCACCTTCCCTCCTTCATTGTAATGTAAGACACTTAATTGAGTGTGTATGTTAATGCCTCCTTAGTGCAAATCCAATGAGAGTAAGGTTGAAATATTCTCTTTCACCTTCCCGATCTCCCCTTCCATTTTAACAGCTTTTTTCCTGCCCCTTTTATGTGATGTAATTTTCCGTGTTTTATCTCTATATTTCTCCCTCTCCAAATATATTACTCTCACATCTGACAGGAATTTATTTTTTAAAATAGCATCATTTCATATTCAATTTATCCTGTGCCCTCTATGTATACATATACATTCCCTACAACTATCTTCATATTGAGAAAAAGTCTCATGAGTTATAATCATCATCTTTTTCCATGTAGGAACCCAAATAGCTCAGTTTTAATAAGTTTCTTATGATTTACTTTTCCTGTTTTCCTTTTCATGCTTCTCTTGATTCTGGTAATTGAAAGTCAAAATTTCTGTTCATCTCTGGTATTTTCATCAAAAGTGCTGGAAACTTTTCTATTTCACTGAGTATCCATATTTCTGCCCAATGTACTGTTTTGCTGCGTAGGTAATTTTGGTTTTAATCCTAGCTTCTTTTACCTCTGGAATATCATATTCCAAGCACTTTTCTCCCTTTATGTAGAAGCTGCTAGGTCTTGTGTTATTCTGATTGTCTTTCTAAAACACTCAAATTGTTTCTTCCTGGCTTTTTGTAACATTTTCTCTTTGACTTGGGAACTCTGGAATTTGGCTATAATATCCCTAAGAGTTTTCTTTTGGGAATATTTTTTCAAGATGCTATCAGAGAATTATTTTAACTTCCATTTTGCTGTCTTGTTCTAGAATACCAGGGCAATTTTCCTACATAATTTCTGAAAAGATAATCTCTTGCATCTTTTTTATCTTGGCTTTCAGATAGTTAAATAATTTTTTTAAAATTATCTCTCCTGGATCTATTTTGCAGGTCAGTGTTTTTTTTACAATGAGATATTTCACATCACCTTCTATTTTTTTTTCATTTGTTTGGATCTGTTTTATAGTATCTTGATTTCTCATAAAGTCATTAGCTTCCATTTGCTCCAATCTGCTTTTGAAGGAATTATTCTCTTCACTGAGTTTTTGGAATTCTTTTTTCCTTCTGGCCAATTTGGCTTTTTAAGGCATTCTCCTCATTGGCTTTTTGGCCCTCTTTTGTCATTTGACTTAGATTATTTTCTTCAATATTTTTGTGGTCTCCTTTAAGTAGGCTATTGACTTGTTTTTTCATGATTTTCTTACATTATATTCATTTCTCTTCTGAATTTTCCCTCTGTGCCTCTTACTTGATTTTCAAAGTCCTTCTTGAACTCCTCCATGGCCTGTGGCCAGGTCATAATTTTTTTATAGGCTTATGATGCAGAACTTTCGAATGGGCTGCCTTCTTCTCATTCTGTGTTTTGATTGTCTTTATAAAGAACAAAACAAGATTCTATAGTTTGATTTTGCTTTCTCTGTTTGCCCAACTTTCCAGTCAGTTACTTGACTCTTTTGCACTTTGTCATGTTAGAAATCTACTTCTGGAATGGAGAGTACTGTGTCCCAAATTTCTGTGGTTTTGCACAGCTGTTGTCAGTTTTTTTAATCAGGCATCTGCCTTAGAACTGTGAGGAGGACATCCTCTCTATAGCTGCCACAAACTCTGCTACACTAGCCCTCCTTAACCCAGGACCACCTCCCAATTACTGCAAACCAGATCCAAGTAGGTCAAAAGAAGAGCAATTACACTCTGAATGGTTGCTTGGTTCCTCTATGATCTGTAGGCTGGGAGTTCAGAAGGCAACCATGACAGCAGCTACAGCCACTGCCACTTCTGCCACCCCAGAGGCATGAACTGGACCATGTTCTTCTCTCACCCAGTTCCAACAGAGCTCCTCACCAACATTTTACTTTCTCTTTGGTGTTTATGTGTTGAGAAGTCTGGAAACTGCCACAACTGCCAGTGAATCAGTCCCCTGAAGTCTGCTCCTGCTGATCTGTGCCACAGGTCATGTCCTGCTGCTCATGTGGGACTGAGTTCCCCTTTCATCTCAGTCCTATAGACCCTTTCTTTTGTCCTGCTAGGCTTCCTTCAGTGGGAGATTGGTTTCCCTCCATCACTTTGTGGGTTCTGTAGTTTTAAAATCGGTTTAGAGTCATTTTTACAGGTATTGGGGGTGGTTAGAGTGAGAGCTAAAACAAGTTCGTACTTTTACTCTGCCATCATGCTTTTCCACCACCAGGTTTACGATTTTTCCAATGAAAAGTTTCACATTTTTCTACTTAAAAATGAATTTATTGTATTTTAATGTTTCAAAATACATTAGCTTCAATGTGCTCAATTCTAGTTTTTAAGGAACTGTTTTCTTTTTTTAAGTTATACTTGTACAATCATGTTAAGCATAAATCCATATTAGTTATGTGGTGGAAAAAGAATCAGAACAAAAGGGAAAACCACAAGAAAGAAATAAACAAACAAATAAAAAAGAAAATAGTATGCTTTGATCTGCATTCAGACTTAATAGTTCTTTCTCTGGGTGTGGATAGCCACACTTCATATCAGTTTATATGTCTTTCCAGATTTTTCTGAAATTTGCCAGCTCATCATTTCTTATAGAACAATAGTGTTCCATTACTTTCATATACTACAATTCTTTCAGTCATTCTCCAAGTGCTGGGCATCCCATCAATTTTCAATTCTTGGTTACCACAGAAAGAACAACTATAAATATTTTTGTACATATTTGTCCTTTTTACCTTCTTCATGATCTCTTTGGGATTTAGATATGGTAGTGGTATTGCTGGATTAAAGGGTATGCACAGTTTTATAGGTCTTTTAGTATATTTCCAAATTATGCTCCAGTATGTTTGGGTAAGTTGATAATTCAACCAATGACATATTTTTTGTTTCAATTTTCCCACATCTTCTCCAACACTAATCATTTATTGTATTTTATAGAAAAATCAACGTCATCTGTCTATGTGCATTTTGCCATCTTATTTTCCACTTTTCCAAGCAACTACTACCTAGTAGTTGTTGTGATTTGCATTTCTCTAATCAATAATGATTTAGTGCATTTTTTCATCATTAGAAATAGCTTTGATTTCTTCATCTGAAAACTATCTGTTCATATTCTTTGACCATTTATCAGTTGGGGAATGACTTCTATTCTTCTAAATCTGATAGAGTTGTATATAGATTTTAGAAATGAGGCCTTTATCAGAAACACCACTTGTAAAAACAGCTTCCCACTTTCTGCTTTCCTTGTAATTTTGATTGCATTGTTTTTCATTTAATGTAATTGAATTTATCCATTTTGCATTTCATTATGTTCTTTATTATTTGGTCATAGATTATTCTCTTTTTCATAAATCTAACCGGTGAACTCTTCCTTGGTCTCCTAATTTGCTTACTTTGTCATCCCCTTATGTCTAAATCACATGCTTATTTCTATCTAATCTTGGTGTGAGATGTTGCTCTATCCCTAATTTCTGCATATTGTTCTTTAGTTGCCCCCCAAATTTCGTAAAATAGTAAATTTTTATCCTAGCTCTTTGAGTTTGTGAAGCAGTCGATTATTATAGTCATTTGCTACAGTGTCATGTGTACTGAGCCTATTTCACTGATTGACCCCTCTATTTTTAAGCCAATACAAAACAATTTGAATGATTGCTTCTTTAAGATACTTTTGATCTGATGTGACTAAATTATGTTTCTTTGTGTTTTCTTCATCAATTCCCTTGATTTTCTTGATGACACTATTACTATGTGTAGATTAGTATTGCTTTTAACAATTTTTTAGGTCTGAAAAATAATTTTGTGTAGTTTGATTTGTATGGCAGCAAAGAAGTAAATTAAATTAAGTGGGATTGTTGCTGCTATTATATTGCCTTGGACTACCCATGAACAACTGATATCTTTTTCTAGTTGTTTAGATCTGACTTTATTTGTGTGAAAAGTATTTTGTATTTGTGTCCATACAGTTCCTTGTTTGTCTTGGGAGCATAGATTTTCAAATATTTTATATTATCTACCATTATTTTAAATGGAGTTCCTCTTTCTATTGCTTGCTTCTGTACTTTATTGATCATATCAAGAAATACTGATGATTTAGATGGATTTATTTTATATCCAGCAACTTTCCTAAAGTTGTTAATTGATTCAAGTAGTTTTTTTTAATGATTTCCTCTCTTATTGCTAATGCTAATATTTTAGTACAATATTGAATAATAGTGGTCATAATATTCATCCTTGTTTTACCTATGATATTATTGGGAAGAATTTTAACTTGTCCTTCTATCATATATAATGCTTATGAAGGTTTTAGATAGATACTGTGTATCATTTTGAGGAAAGTTCCATTTATTCCTATGGTCTCTGTTGTTTTTAATAGGAATGAGAGATGTATTTTATCCAAAGATTATTCTGCATCTATTGAAATAATCATATAATTTCTGATAGTTTTGTTATTGATACATTTAATTATGCTGATAATTTTGCTTAATGTTAAACTAGTTCTGCATTCCTGAGACAAATACCACCTGTTCATAATGTATTATCCTTATGATAAATTACTGTAACAGCTTTGTTAATATTTTATTTAATTTTTTTGACATCAATATTCATTAGGGAAACATGTCTATAATTTTCTTTCTATTTTTTGGCTTTGCCTGATTTAGGAATCAGTACCATATTTAATTATAAAAGTGATTTGGTAGGATGCCATTGCCAATTTTTCCAAATAATTTATGTAGTATTGGAGTTAATTTTTCTTTAAAGACTTGTTAGAATTCACTTGTGAATCTATCTGTCCCTGAAGATTTTTTTTTCCTTAGGAAGTTCTGAATTCCTCAATTTCTTTTTCCAAAAGGAGTGATGTTTAATTTCCCTTTTCTGTTAATTTGGGCAATCTATATTTTGTAAATATTCATCTATTGCCAGATTTATTGGCATTTATTTGGGCAAAATACCTACTAAATATTGCTTTAATTTCCTCTTCATTTGGGGTGAATTAATCCTTTTCATTTTTAATACTGCAACATTGGTTTTCTTTCTTTTTAAACTCAAATTAACCAACAGTAAAGCTATATTATATATAATTGTATTAATTTAATACATTTCTTAATTTCTATTTTTAATCTTTTTTATTTTCAGAAGTTCTCATTTGGCAATGAATTGGGACATTTTTTTTGTTGTTGTTATTGTTGTTGTATATCTATCTTTTTCAGTTCCATGCCCAGGCCATTAATCTCTTCTTTTTCTATTTTATTCATGTAAACATTTAGATATATGTAATTTCCTATAAGAAATGGTATGTTGTCTCATTATTGTCATTCTCTTGTATGAAGTTATTGATTATTTCTATTGTTTGTTGCTTGACCTACTCATTCTTTAAGATTAGATTATTTAGGATCCAATTCATTGTGTCCCATATTTCTAAGGTACATCTAATTACATCCATTTTTTTATTACATCATGATCTAAAAAAGCACATTTAATATTTCTAAC
>JAQQSW010024571.1:0-10062 GCA_028646575.1 Pseudocheirus occidentalis | reverse complement strand
AAGGAAGGAAGGAAGGAAGGAAGGAAGGAAGGAAGGAAGGAAAGAAAAGAAAGAAGGCACAGTTTGAGTTGAATATGAAGGCATGATATCTAAAAAATAAAACTAAGGGGTGAGAGAGGAATATATTGGGAGAAAGCAAAAGGAAAAGATAGAATGGGGTAAATTATCTCACAAAAAAGAGACAAGAAAAAGATTTCACAATGGAGAAGAGAGGGGAGGTGAAAGGAAGTGAGTGAACCTTACTCTAATCAGATTTGCTTTAAGGAGGAACAACATATACATTCAACAGGGTATCTTACCCTATAGGTCAGTAAGAGGGAAAAGGGATGATGGGGTATGATAGAAGGGAGGGCAGATTTGGGGAGGGGGTAGTCAAAAGCAGTCCTTTTGAAAAGGGACAGGGTCAAAGGAAAACAAATGGAACAAGTCAGGAGTGGGATAGGATGGAGGGAAATATAGTTAATCTTTCACAACATGACCATTATGGAAGTGTTTTGCATGTATAACCTATATTGAATTACTTGTCTTCTCAAGGAGGGTGAGTGGTGAGGGAAAAAGGTAGAGAATTTGGAATTCAAAGTTGTAAAAGCAAATATTTAGAAAAATGATTTTTATGTGCAGTTGGTAAGTAAGACATACAGGCAATAGGATATAGAAATCTATTTTGCCCTACAATAAAGTAAGAGGAGAGAGGATGAGAAGGGGGTGGTGATAGGGAGGACAGACTGGCGGAGAGTGTAATCATATTTCATTCTATCTCAGGGAGGAGGGAGGGGAGAGATGAAGAGAAAATTTGGAATTCAAAATCTTGTGGAAATGAATAATTAATACAAAAAATAAATTAATAATACAAGATAAATTTTAAAATTTTTAAAAGTCATCCTAGTTAATCAACTCACACCTATGCCCTCTTTTCTGTGCAGACTCTTTATAATGTTCTCAGGAGTTATAAGTATCAATTTCCCATGTAGGAATCGAGTCTTTATTGAATCTCTTGCGTTTACTCTTTCTCTTGTTACCCTTTTTGATTCTTCTTTTGAATGTTTTGTTTCATTGTCAAATTTCTCTTCATTTCTGGTCTTTTCATAAGGAATGATTAAAAGTCCCCTATTTCATTACAAATTTTCCCCATGAAGTGCTCAGTTTTTCTAGATAGGTTACTCTTTGCTGTAATGATTGCTGCTTTACCTTATTGAATATTATGTTGCAACTACTCCATTCATTTCTAAGTGTAGCTAAATTGATAAGTTGTTTTGTTATGCTGAATATGGCCCCATCATATTTAAATTGTTTCTTTCTGACTGTTTGCAATCTTTTCTCCTTTACCTGGGAGCTCTGGGATTGGACTGTAATATTCCTGGGAAATTTTATTTGGGGATCTTTTTCAGGAGATGATTGGCTGACTCTTGCAATTATTTTTACCACTTTCTGGAGGTAAAATATTGGGGCAGTTTTCCTTAATAATATCTTGAAAGATGACATTATGAATTTTTTATCATGTCCTTCAGGTGGTCTAGTAATTCTCAAATTATCTCTCCTCAATCTATTTTTAGGTCATTTGTTTTTGTGATGAGTTGTTTCAAATTTTTTTTCTATTTTTCTGGGGGGAGGGTTGCTCGATTTTGTTTCTTATTATTTAATGGAATCATTAGCTTCCATCTGCCCAATTATAATTTTAAGGTATATTGTCTTCAGTGAGCTTTTCACCTTTTTTCCATTTGGCCTTGAGTTCTTTTCTTCAGTGATTCTTTGTGCCATCTTTACCAGTAAGGCAATTCCGTTTTTTAAGATATAATTTTCTTCAGTATTTTGGTGCCTCTTTGGGGAAGCAGTTAATACATTTTTTCATAATTTTATTGCATCGTTATCATTCTTCCTCTCAATTTTCCCTCAATGACCCTTTTTCAACCTTTAATTTTCCAGAAATTTTTGCTGGTTTTGGTTTCAGTTAGCATTTTTCTTGGAGACTTTGTAGCTGTTTTCACATTGATGTCTTCATCAATAATTTTTCTGTCTTGGTCTTCTCTGTTGCTACTAGGGGAGCCTTCTATGGTCAAGTTCTTTTTATTTTTTTCCTTATTTTTCCAGTGTATTTCTTCAAGGTTGGACTCTCCTAACCTTGGAGTGGTGAGGCACTGTACCAGGCTTCAAACCTTTTCATGCTGTTATTTCAGAGCTAGTTATAGGAGTCTGCCAGTTTTCAGAGTTTCCAAGGTGGTGTTAATCTGGAAGAGGTGCAGCAATGACACTCTGGATCTGTACTCTGGTCTTTACCCTAGAAGTATTCCTTCTCCCCTGTGGACAAAGTAGTAAAGATCTTCTTGGCACTGGAACTCTGACTATGTACATACTCTATTATGGTTGCAAGGCTCTCCTACAACTACAAGTGTTAATGCTCCACTTGACCCTGGAACCATGACCAGGAACCTTGTTCTCTCATGATCAATCACAAGCACTCTTTTGTGCCCTGGAACTGTGACCTAGAACTGCTTATGGGCAAGAGAGTTGCCAAACATTGTCAGAAAATAGTCCTTTGTAATCTCTTTCTCACCAGTTGTCTGAATCCTATAATGTCTTTGGATAGATAGCTCCTGAAATTGCTGCTGTTACTGCTAGCACTATTGCAGCCACCACCAAGGCCCTCCATTTGGTGCTTCTGAAAATACTTCTGGCTAACTCCCACCTCATGTTACAAACCTCTCTAATGAAATCCCCAATTTATCTTAGCTGGAAAAATTTCTCTCTCTTATCTTTTGATGACTGTCACTCCAAAATTTAATTTGAGGCATCATTTTTAAATTATTTTGAGGGGAATGTTGGGAGATTTCAACTGGGTCTTAGGCTATAATCCACCTTCTTGGCTCTCCCTAAAAAAAATAATTTTGTAAAAATTATAATTAGCAAAGTAGAAGTAAATGACTCCATAAGATACCAACAAAAAATAAAACAAAGTCAAAAGTGTAAAAAAGAAATAAAATGTGAAATATCTCATGGGAAAAGTAACTGATCTCAAGCATAGATCAAGGAGTGATAATTTAAGAATTATTGAACTCCCTATTCAAAAGGTAGTTTACAAAGAGCCTGGACATCATCTTTCAAGAAATTATCAGGGTTTGGGATGATATAGTACAGGCAGAGATTTGGCTGAACTTTCTCAAATTCCTCTCCAAACAACTCTAAATAGTGCCTCAAAATGAATTCTGGAGCAAAAGCAGAAGGATGTTCAAGGAATGCTGTGATATTTTCTTGCCCAAAACAACTTAGAAGGAAGGTAGGCTAAGAATGGAATGCATTCCAATATCACCAAAAACTGTGTCAGTGTAGGCTGCGCCCCAGAAAACTGCTTTGGGGAGGTGGAGGAGAACAGTGGAACTGAGGCAGCTGTGTAGTGGTATCTTTAGGACCTCTCAGTATATAGATGCTAATGGGATTGGACAATTATCAGAAGGTGATTACAAGGGTCCTTTTGCTATCATTGGCTTCAGGACTCTGTCAAATTGCACATATATGGAGCTGGTCACACTTCCAGAGAAAGGAGGAGTGCTAGCACATCAGAGGTTGTGACCACAGGGGAGACTGGAGTCTGGTCACACTTCCATGGTGGAAAACAGTTCTTGTGGTCACTCACGAACCACAGCATGGACTAAAAGAACAGTGACCACACCTTTCCTTAGATTATACCACCTTAGAAGAATTGAAAACTTATAGGATTACCCTTCTCCCACCCAACTAGCTCTGAAAACAGATGCACAAAAAACCTGAAGCTTGTGTCAGAGCTTCCTTTACTCTTTACCATGTAAATTTAAAAGTAAAAAATGCTTTAAATGTGAGCAAACAACAAGAAAAATGGAACTTGATCACAGAAAATTTCACAGAAAAATACATACAGTGACAGGAAAATCAAAACAAAAAAATTAAAAGACAACAAAGTCCAAACTGCTACATACAAAGCTTCAAAGGGAAAGTGTAAATTAATCTCAGTTCATGGAAGAGTTCAAAAAGGCCTTTCAAGATCAAATAAGAGAGGTTGGAAGAAAAAATGTGGAAAAGAAATAACAGTAATGCAAGAAAGTAATAGAAAAAAAGTCAGCAGCTTGGTAAATGAAGCACAAAAAAATATCAAAGAATACAGCACCTTAAAAATCACAATTGGCCAAATGGTGAAAGAGGCACAAAAATTTGCTAGAGAGAAGAATATCTTAAGAAAGCAGAATTGACCAAATGGAAAAAGACAAAAATTCACTGAAGAGAACTCCTTAAAAAGCTGGATTGAGCAATGGAAAAAAATGTAGAAAAATACATTGAAAAAAGGAACACTTAAAAAGCAAAATTGGTCAAAAAGAAAAGGAAATAAAAAATCTCACTCAAGAAAATAAATACTTAAAAATTAAAATTTGCCAAGTGCAAGCAAATGACTATATGAGACATCAAGAAACAATAAAACAAAATTTCTCAATAGAAAAAACAACTGAACTGGGAAATATGTTGAAGAGAAATAGTTTAAGAAATATTGGAGTACCCTAAAGCCCTGATCAAAAAAGGAATCTAGACATCTTTCAACAAATTATCAAGGAAAACGTTCCTAATTGTCTATTATCATAAGGTAAAATAGTTATTGAAGGAGTTAATTGATCATCTCTTGAAAGAGATCCCAAAATGAAAACTTTCAGAAATATTATAGCCAAATTCCAGAGCTTCTGGGTCAAGTAGAATACTTATTTCTTTCACATTATGCAGATTGGGATCATGGTACCCCTATGATCTGGATAATCTACATAAAATTTTTGGTCCTTCTTTCAGACCATATTTAAAAGATAAAATGTATTGATATTATACAATACTATACATATATTTTATTCATTTCTGAGTTTCTAAATTTCTTCTGTGTTTTCTGTTGACCTTTGCTTGTCATCTACAGGTTCAAGAAAACTCCCCCCAAATTCACATTTAATTTCCTATTCTGACCTGCAGTATATTGAAACCACAATGGAGAAAATCATGTTGGAGAAGAGGTAACTATTGCAAGTAACCAGAAAAAAAAACAATTCAAATAGGATAGAGTAATATTCATGATAACAGAAGATTTAATCACCTCTACATTAAAGATTGAAAGGCTTAGAACATGATATTCCAGAGGGCAAAGGACTTAGAATTACAGGCAAGAATCACCTACCCTGCAAAACTGAGTATAACCCTTCAGAGGAAAAATGGATATGTTATGAAATAGGAGACTTTCAAGCATTCCTGATGAAAAGACCTGAGCTGAATAGGAAATTTAACTTTCAAATACAAGACTCAAGAGAAGAATAAAAAGGTAGACAGTAAAGAGAAATCATAAGGGATTTAATAAAGTTAAATATTCCTACATTGAAAGATGACAGTTGTAACTCCTAAGAACTTTCTCGTTTTCAAGGCAGTTAGAAAAAGTATACATAGAAAGCATGGGTGTGAGTTGAGTGTCATGGAATGTCATCTAAAAAATAAAATTAATTGGTGAGAAACAGAAATACACTGAAAGAAAGGGGAAAATGAGAAGTACAATGAGGGTAACTTGTTTCAAATAAAAGAGGCATGAATAAACTTTAAAGTGGAGGAAGACATGGGGGAGGTAGAGGAAAACAATTGAACCTTACTCCCATTGGAATAGGTTGAAAGAGGCAATAACATACACACTCAGCAGGATATAGATATCCATCTTACTCTACAGGAAAGTAGAAGAGGAAGAAGATAAAAGGAGGCTGATAAAAGGGAGGGTGAATGGTGATAGGTGGTAGTCAGAAGGAGGACACTTTTGAGGATGGACAGGATGAAAGGAAAGAGAGAGTAGAGGTAACTGGGGGAATAAAATGGAGGGAAATATACAGCTAATAATCATAACTGAAAAAATTTAGCAAGTTTCTCTGATAAAGGCCTCATTTTTCAAATATATAGAGAACTGAGTCAATTTTTTAAATGAGCTGTTACCTAATCTATAAATGGTCAAAGAATATGAACAGGCAATTTTAATACTATAAGATAGCTATAGCTATAGAGAGATGAATGTATGTAGATATAGGTGTGTGTGTGTGTATATAAATCTGTGTGTATGTTTACACACATACATAACCCCCTTTGAACCAAATTAGACGAGAGTAAAGTTGAAACTGCCTCCCCAACTATTTCCCTTTCTATAATAAAAGTTCTTCTTTGAATGGCTTTTATGTGTGATAAATTTCCCCGTTATTCCTCTCTCTTCCCCCTTCTACCAAGGCATCCCTCTTTCTCACCAATTCATTATTTTTTTATACCATCCAAACATAATTGACTCACTCATGTGCCCTCTATCTATGTAGAATTCTTGAACTGCCCTCATAATGATAAAGTTCTTAAAGTTACACATATCTTCCCACATAATAATGTAAAAAGATTTTTTGTTCTCTCAACTCATTTTTAACCTATATCTTTGTTTATCGTATTAAGTTTTCTGAGATCAAATGTCAAAATAAACACTCATTATACTGCACGAATGCAGAGAAAATCTGAGAGAAAGGAAGAACTCAGATTTTGGTAAAATTGGAGACTGATAGGAAAAAAATAACTAATATCTAGAGTCCCAGCAAAATCAAAATAGGGCGAGATTATTCAAATACATTAGAAGAGAGTTTATAATGTAAGCTATTACAAGTCAAAGCAACCTAAGAAAATCAAGAGTCATTAATGAAATGGTCTTGTGACTATTGATTTATATGGTAAATACTTTGCTTTTAGCCTCAGTGATTAATTTCCTGTGAATACAGTTCCTGCCAAAAGTACAGCAGTCAAAATTTGTACATATTTTCAAAGAAACTGACCAAGATAATTTATTCAGACTCCTGCACTACATCCAGGGCAATAACTTTCCCCCAGGATTACCCCCCTTCTTTTCAGAAGTCAATATACTATTTTTAGCCAACCTAGTGTCAGTATACTAGAAAGTACATTTCCATTTCTATTTCTTTACTAGTCAAATTGTCTCTCCCAGTGCTGCAACACCCGCCTAGTAGAGATTATAAAGTAAACCCCAGAAGATTAAATGAGTTTGAGAATCATTATGAAAAAAGAATGTAAAAAGCTTTCCGCAGAGCACGAACTCAGCAAATGGATAAAATGCATTAATGTAACTATTTTTAAAGAAAAAAAATACCCCACAAAAAGAGCCATTTTTCCCCCACATCACCCAAATGTCTCTTCTGGTCTTGTATTTTATATTTGTAGGTGGTGGTCTTTTCTGAACCAACAAATGATCATTATCCCTAGATATCAACACAATTTCCCTGTTTACTAACACCTGGAGTTACTTCAGCTGGCTTAAAGGGAAATGAATTTCAATTGGACAATTTCCCTCCTAACTGACACAGGTTAAGATTTTAAAATTCAGTACATACTATTTCGCAATAAAGTCATAGTAGGCTACTGTGATTTACTCATTACTTAAAATGCGAGAAATAGAATGGAACAAAAGGAAAGCTAATATGAGTGTTTTCTTTAAAAATATACTAAAAATCAAATATAAGGAATCCACATATGAGGAAATTCTCTGTACCAGTACAGATCTACATCTTGTTTATTTTTAATTTTAGGTGAGTCCAGAGTACTGAGAGACTAAGTTATTTGACAGGATTCACAAGGCAGGATTTGAAAGGTCCAAATCCTGCTCTATCCACTATATCACACCAAAATTAAGGTATTCCATGATGATGATGAGGAGGAGGAAGAGGAGGAGGAGGATGGTTATCAATGTAGAGAACTTTTCTTCTGAAAATACTGCCACTAAAGATCCTCAAATAACTCTAACTTAAAGTCATAGGGTGGTGCTTGGTGCATTTATGGTGGAAATGATTTACTCAGAACCACATATCTCTTAGTTGTAGGACTTGAACCTGGGTCTTCCTGACTCCAAGGTTTCCAGTGGGTAGACTTCCTCTATTGATTATGCCACAGTGCTTCTCTGTGGCATTGAAACATGTGAATTAAAAAATGTTTTCCTTAAGAAAAAAGTTTCGGTCTTCCTGACTCCAAGGGTCTTCCTGACTCCAAGGTTTCCAGTGGTAGACTTCCTCTATTCATTATGACACAATGCTTCTCTGTGGCATTAAAACATGTGAATTAAAAAATGTTTTCCTTAAGAAAAAAGTTTGCAACATAAACTAAGAATCATTCAAGCATGTTATAATGTATATAGTATGTATCTAGTTTCTCCAATAAATTGGTAGGTACTACAAGTAATCTACTATGTCTTATCTAAAACCAGTGGCAATTCAGAAGTTCCATGTTGGGCTGGTGCCGGAAAGGATCGTCAGAAGACAATGATATAATTTCTCTTCCTATCTTCTTGCTCCATTAGATCCTCTTTAATTCTTTTGCTACAACAGCAATATCCATTTGAGAGCTTTGGTATTTTCCACTGAACTTTTATTCTTTCTTTCTGCTTAAGATTTTATTTACCTCCTTTCATCCAAGAACCTTTAATGTTTTCTGAAGATGAGTAATTATCTCCCTGCTGAATGCAGTGAGCTATAGGAATATCTGATCTTCTGGAAGGAATTTTTCATATTCCCAGCTTGTCCAAATAAGAGAATGGCAGTCAAGGGCCTGTGTAGTGAATCTCAATTGCCATTATGATTTTATTGAAAGAGAAGCAACCGTACCTTAAGTCAATAGTGGCAGTTAAAAAGAAAAAAAATCATAAAGAAATTTAAAATTTAGGTCTATAAGCATGAAAAAAGAAATAGCCCTAGATTTTTGAAAAATGAATCACTATTTTAACTTAGTAGTTCATGGGCATGCATGCTAAATTTTCTATTTGAGAAGCAATTCTGCATATGGTCTTTAGGTATCATTAATTATTTTTAAGCAATTGCTTTTATCACCATGCCCTTATTTTCTATTTATTTTAGTTGAAAGTGAAATCAATCAAAGCAGTCACCACAAATTCTATCATCTTTTTCTTTCATCTTCTAACCACTTCT
Source organism: Pseudocheirus occidentalis (assembly GCA_028646575.1). Lineage (NCBI taxonomy): Eukaryota > Metazoa > Chordata > Mammalia > Diprotodontia > Pseudocheiridae > Pseudocheirus > Pseudocheirus occidentalis. The sequence goes on along the minus strand of JAQQSW010024571.1, from coordinate 1,075 downwards.
TTTGTGACAGCAAATACTAAAATGACCAGTGAAAAGAAAAATAGATCCAGGGGGCGGAGCCAAGATGGCAGTGTAGAAGCAGCAAAGCACCGCAGCTCCCACACAAACATGCTAAAAAACTCATAAAATGGGACCCTAAACAGATTTTCAAGCTCCAAAACTCTCCAAAAGACAGAAAGCAGAGTTGTTGCTACAGGCAGCGCAGCAGGCAGGGCTCTTCACAGCAGTCTGGGACCTGCAGCTGAAACCCCAGCCGGGTCAAGCCCTGGGGCATTGGGTGGGGCGCCGCATATATAGGAGGGCAGATCCGCTGCACTGGAGGCACAGTTACCACATTTATCAGGCCAGAAGAAAAAAAGGCTAAGAGAAAGGTGAGTGGATTTTGCTAACTCTGGAGGAGAAGAGCAGTCCAGCCAAACTGCGCCCAGGGCAAGGAAGCAATGGGAGGCGGCTGTAGCAGCAGGAACGGAGCAGCAGCGGCCTATACTGGGCTGCTACAGAGCCCTCGGCCTGCAGATAGAAGAGGGGATGACGCGATCCATCAGGGCCAAGGGCTCTTGCGTGGAGCAGCCTGGAACTGGATCATGGTCTTGAGTGGTGATCCTGGGGTGCGCTTTCAGTGAGCCAAAGCTGGGGGGGGCTGGAGCACCCCACTAAGAGCTCTGACAGCTGTGAGGGCCCCAGCAATTTGGGACAGAGCTTTCCCCCTCCAGGAAGCAGAGTTCCACAGACCTAAAATACCAAGCAATTAATAGACTGGCCAACCTGAGAAAAAGCAAGCAAGCTAGGAACAGCAGTAAAACTCTAAAATCCTTTTTTATGGACAAAAAAGACCAAAGCATGGAGTGGGAGGAAGAGAACTCAGTCAGAACCCTTCACCAAATGCTTCCAAGACACTGGAAGAATGCCTACTAGCTATGGATCAACTTAGAAATGACTTTGAAAACCAAATAAGAGAAGTGGAGGAAAAATTGGAAAGAGAAATAAGAATGATGCGAGAAAGTCATGAAAAGAGAGTCAACAAGGTGATTGAAGAAAACAATACCTTAAAGAGCAAATTAGCTCACATGGCAAA
>JAQQSW010024570.1:0-10062 GCA_028646575.1 Pseudocheirus occidentalis | reverse complement strand
CTCTCTCTCTCTCTCTCTCTCTCTCTCTCTTTCTCTCTCTCTCTCTCTCTTTTTCTCTGTCTGTCTCTGTCTCTCTCAGCTGGCTTCAGTCTCCATGAATCTTCCTTCACTGAGGAGCCAATTCCAATTCTGCCTCTCTGTCTCTAAAATTCTTCTTTATATACAGCACTGGCTTCCTGTCTTAGCCAATAGCCTTCTTCCATGTCAACAGGGAAGTTCATACCTTCTCAACAATGGACAGAGTTCAGACCTTCCATACTTAGCTTTAAGTTACTAGGTGCTACTTAGCCCTAAGTTACTAAGTGCTAAGTATCTGATAAACTGATTACTATTACAGGTGCCTGGAGATACAATGGGCTTGTCTTCACTGGATGTCTTCAAACTCAAATTGGATGATGACTTGTGTATGATGGAAGAGATTCTTGCTCATATTTCATTAAACAACATGGCAGGTGAGATAATTTTGCCTCACTCTGAGATTCTGGGATTATCAGTTAAAAAAAAAGCTAATTACTTGTAGAAAAAAAGGATGAGAGGGAGTACACATTTCTTAAAATAAAAGATATAGTGGTGAGATGAAGAATTTTCTTTCCTTGTTTTCTGATATGGATAAAAATGAATGAGAATGGATATTCCCACGTAAAAATATCCTCTCTTTCTCTGTCTCTCTGTTTCTCTCTTTCTTCTATCTTCTCTCTGTCTATCTGTCTATCTATCTATCTATCTATCATCTATCTATCAGACCAATATGAATGCATTTATACATGTTATATATATATATATATATATATGTATGTATGTATATAAATTATGTACAAATAATGTATTTAGTCCAATCCAATAAAAATAATATGAACCTATTTTACTCTAGGATCTATATTAATTTCAAGGTATAGAATGAATAAAAAGAAAAACAGTCTCTGCCCTCCAGCACTTTACACTCTGACAGGGGAAGCTGAGATACATAAGAAGGCTGGAAAGAGAGGTGTGGAAGACTGGTCACCAGCATGTACTGGACATGGGTCATCTTCTTCCATTCAGTTGAAATCAGGCAGAGCAGCAGAGTCAAAGTAGAGGAAATAAGAGTACAGTTTCTGTCCCCTATGAAGGAAGACATTGGAAGTACTTCCAGGTCTCATGTATTATTTAGGCAGAGAACTCTTTAGTGAGAGCTAGAGCAAGATATGGTTGTGCTAGAGGCAGAGACAGGAATGTTTAGGGTGAGTATGGGCATTTCATTAATTTAAGGTTCAATTTACACCTCTAAGAGAGACTGTTGTCAGAATACAGGACAGTTATTGAATCTCAAACTTCAAAATATGTACAGAAAGTGAGTTTCTGCTCCACATAATAGTTTATACCAATGAAACTGAAATCCCAAATCTAGTCTCTCCCTATATTCTCTCTCTCTGTCTCTCTCTCTCTGTCTTTCATTCTTTTGAATTATATATAGGTTTTCTGAATAAGAAAATAATAAATGTCAGAATTATAAATTCAAATTAGATTTGCCTAACTTAGAAAAAATAATAACAAAATTCATTTGGGGGAACAAAAAGTCAGAATATCAAAGGAACTAAAAAAATTGTAAAGGAAGGTAAAAAAAGTGTAACATCAGCAGACCTTAAAGTATGTTATAAGGCAACAATTACCAAAACTATCTGGTGCTGGTTAAGAGATAGAAATATAGATCAAGGAACAGAATAGAGACACAAGTTATAGCAGCAAATAAGTATGATAAGTTTGTATTTGACAAATGTAAAGACTTAAGACTTGAGGATAAGAATTCATTATTTGGTAAAAAGAAAATGAAATATAGGGAGAACTGGAAAGCAGTGTGGCAGAAACTGGCCATAGAACTATATCTTACACCACATATCAAGATAAGATAAAAATGGATATATGACCTAAATATAAAGAGAGATTTTTACAAGAAAATTTGAAGACTATGGAACATATTACCTATTATGCTTATGGGTAGGTAAACAGCTTATGAATAAACAGGAGATAGAAAACAGGATGAGGTATAAAATGAACAATTTCAATAACATTAAATTTTTAAAAGGGTTTGTAGAAATATAAGAAACGTAGTCAAGATCATAAGAAAAGCAGGGGTTTGGATTTTATAGACAGTTTCTCAGATAAATTTTCATATCTCAAATATATGAAGAACTTTGTCAAATCTATAAGGATACAAATAATTCCTCAATTGATAAATATTTAAAGGATATGAGTAGGTAGTTTTTAAATGAAGAAATCAAAACGATTTATAGTTAAATGATAAACATGCTCTAATCATTTTTGGTTAGAGGGATACAAATTACCCCAATCTTGAGATGTCATTTTATACCTCTCAGATTGGCTAAAAGGTTTGAAGGGGAAAGCAAAAAATACTGGAGGGGATGTGAAAAAATTGGCACACTAATTCATTGTTGGTAGAATTGTAAACTAATCCAACCATTGTGGATGGCAATCTGAAATTATTCCCAAAGAGTTATTTAACTGCCTATACACTTTGACCCAACTGTATCACTACTAGGTCTATTTCTGAAGATGATTAGGGGAAAAAAGGAAAGAATCTATATATGCTGAAACATTTATGGCTGTTTCCTTTTTTTTGGTATAAAGAACTGGAAATTGCTGGAATGCCCATCAGTTGGGGAATTACTGAACAAGTTGTGGTGTATGATTGTGCTGGGATACTAAGAAATGTTGGACTTGACTATCTTAGATAAACATGGAAAGACTTGCCTGAAATAATGAAGAACACAATGAGCAGAATCAAGAGAATGTTGTATATAGTAACAGCAATATTGCTTTAAGAACAACTTTGAGTAAATGACTCATTTTGAGTATTATAAATACCCGAATTAACTAAAAAGGACATATGAAGGAAGACACCATCTATATCTAGAAAAAGAATTGATACATAGAAGTATGTCTAGAATGATTTTACATATATCTACATATTTGCATCATGTGGTAGCCATCTCTAGGACAGGGGGAGGAAATTTTAAAGAGTAAAAAGTAAATTTACATGATCACTTTATATTCAAAAAGAATAGCAAGTTTTACATAATAGATTTGCAGTTTCATGTGAAATCATCTTTTTTAAAAACTGTTGTGTGTTTTGTAAATAGAGAAATGCTTGTTTCATTCCACAAATTAGACATTTTTTCACAAAGGCTTCATAAGGGTAGCTTGGTGGTACAGAGGATGGAGTGCTTTGCGTGGAGTCAACAAGACCTGAATTCAAATTGGCCTCGAACATTTCGTAGCTCTGTAAGCTTAGGCAAGCCCTGTTAGCCCAAGTTCCCTCATTTTAAAAATGATCTGGAGAAGGAAATGGCAAGCCATTCTAGTATTTTTTCAAGGAAAATTCCAAATGGGATGATAAAGAGTCAGATGCTACCGAAACAACTAAATAATCATAAGAACACCAGCAGCACCAGCAGCAACAACAGCCTAGTTCCCTAAGTGTTTTCTGGAGGTGTTACATCTTTCTTTTTTTGAGAATTATTTTGTTGCCTCATGAAAGTTCATGCCCTTATTAATGTGGGGGATTGAACTGGACAAAAGAGGAAAACCCGTGTTAAGGAAAAAAAAGGACTTAGCATTGACTAATATAATTTAAAGTAATTCCAAGTCCAGGAAACAACAGTGCACCTATTGGAAAACAAGCATGTAGATAAGTTATTAGAGAAGAGAGCATGAGAGCTCTTAAACTGGACTATACCCTTCACAAGGTATTTATGGCTAGATTTCAAGGTATCCATCCCCCTGAAACCTTTCATATTTTGATCATTACATTTTGATTAAATTTATTTCCTTTGCCTTTCTATGAATTGTACTTTATGCACTTAAAAACACTAGTCTAGATGGAGTTCTTACACTGTATTAGATCAAAAAGTACAGGACTCACTCATCCTACACACATCCACACACCCACACACCCAAAGTCAGGAACCCCTGATTTAAGAGATGGCTTAATGTCTTAAAGCCATGCTCATTCTCTACAAACTATCAGTCCACCAAAAAGGAACCTGTCTGTCATAAGTTTGACTGGTCATAGGACAACAGATATGCTCAACCTATCACAGCCCTTCTGTAAAATCTTTTGCCGTTTGGTATGATTTGTTTGTTCCTGGAAAATCCAGTCCTGGAAAATAGTTGATGTTTGGGAGTCACTTGTATGCCTTTTGAATTTCTTAAGGAAAGGAGGTAATGAGAAGTCATGTGAGGAGTGTGTAGATATGGCAGATAGATGTGATAAAATAGAGATCTGGCCTCTAATCCTGCCTCTATCTCAGAGTTAGTACTAGGCTGTGAATGGGTCGCTGAACTTCTCAGTGCAGAGAATAATAAACAAACACACAAATAAGAAGAATGCATGGGAGAAGAAGAAATCATAGTGTTTGGCCACATGACTCATCTTCAACTACCTGCATATTGACCCAGTGGATAGAGTACTGGGCTGGGAGTCAGGAAAACTAATCTTCTTGAATTCATATCCAGCATCTAATACTAACTGTGGGACCCTGGGCAAGTCACATAACCCTGTTTGTCTCCATCCCTCTTCTGCAAAATGAGGGGAAGACAATGCAAATACTGCTAGTATCTTTGCCAAGAAAATCCCCAAATGAGATCATGGAGTCAGACAGACACGACTGAAATGACTTAACAGAATGAAGCTGTCTTTCTTCCTTAGGCTAACCAGCATTCATGCAGCCTTGATATTTCAGAACTCTAAGCGTATTTCCATCCTCTTTGTGCTGAATTAGACACAGGCTCAGTGATACCTTTGCTCACATATTCTCAAGTCAAGTCCATAGGCATTTACAAAAATTAATGCAAATATTCCAGGAAGCATATGAACTAGGGAAAATGGAGGGAAGTTTTTCTCTTCTCTACTCTGGACACTTCACCTCCTCCATGAATGCACATGAAGATTATATGTGCTTTTTTGTCTTCCATTTTTTCATACATATTGTACTTGCTGTTCCAATGCTTTGTGACTCTCCTCTAAACATGCCTTTCTCATATTTTCATTGTTCAATAGAGAAGCTGAAATATGTGCTTGGCAGAGATAATTAATATTCTTACTTTATTCTACAATTCAACTCTAAGTACTTTAAATGAAGAGCCATATTTGAAGAAAATATGAACTTTCTCTTTCCAGTTAATATTATCTATAGAATCATAGCTATCTAGGACCTTAAACATCCAAGTCATTCCATATTTTCAAATTATTTGTGCTATAATATGTGAAACAAATTGTTAATCAATCTCTGCTTTAAGATGTCCAAAGCCAAGTAACCCACCAGTTCTTGTTACAGGTCACTCCATTTCTTGATACCTCTGTTTTTAACAAAACTCTTCTGAAATCAAACCCAAATATATCTCTTCAAAGCTGGTACCCATTAGTGGAAAACTAATCCAAACATTCTGCATAACAATTATGAATTATGCCCAAAAGGGCTATAAATTTTGCATGTCCTTTTATCCAGCAATCCCACTACTAGGACTGTATGCCAAAGAGATAATAAAAAGGGAAAAGGATGTACATGTACCAAAATATTTATAGCAGTTTTTTTTGTGGTGGCCAAGAATTGGAAATTTGAAGGATGTCCATCAATTGGGGAATGGCTGGATAAATTCTAGTATATAAATGTAATAAAATATGATTGTTCCACAAGAAAAAATGAGTAGGTCGATTTCAGAAAAATACCTGTAAATATCTAGTGGTCCTGAGTGGAGTGAGCAGACCAGGAGAACATTATATACAGTAATAGCCACGTTGATCAATAACCAACCAAGATAGACTTAGTTTTTCTCAGCAATGCAATGATCTAAGACAATTCCAAAAGTTATGATGGAAAATGCCATCTATGTATAGAGAAATCATGATGTAGTCTGAATGCAGATTGAAAGATACTATTCTCTCCCTTGTTTTTCTTTCTTGTGTTTTTATCCTTTTCTTCTGATTCTTCTTCACAACATGACTAATATCGAAATATGTTTAATATGATTGTACATGTATAGTCTAGATGAGATTGTGAGCAATCTTGGAAAGGAAGGGGGCAGGGATTAAAACTCAATCTTATAGAAGTGAATGTTGAAAACTAACTAAATAAATACATTTAATTTTTTTTTTAAGAAACTTGTACCCATTGCTCCTATTTTTGCCCTTTTGGCTTCCCTCCACCATCTCTACATGTCTCAGCTGCCACGTATATCCCAGGGCTTCCTTCCATCATATTAGTCCCCTTCTTCCAGCAGTGAGCTCCTTTCTGGTGGTCTCAATTCAAGTAAGACATCCTGGTCAGTCAACTTTCATTCCTTCTCTGATTTTGCTTCTGCATTTTTGGATTTTGCCTACATAATTGAGTCTCATTCTGGAACTTTATTCTACGTAAGGACTTCCTCATCCTTAATTATCCCTCCATCCCCATCAGCCTCCTGACCATCCCTCCACTATGTTGCACCCTTCTCCCATTGGTAACTTCAGCACAAGGTTCCTATGTAGACAGCCTCACTATCCCCCTCGCCTACTCCCAGCTTGTCAACTCCCCTTTGTGGCTCATTTTTCACCATGAGATTTTAAACTCAAAGTGGGTAGGGATTGTCTTTCATTTTGCTTTTATTTATATGACCAGTTACAAACACAATGTATGACCTGATATTTTATTCTTGCTTTGCTTGTCTTAAAAACAGGCCTAATCTTTCTCAACACAATAACCCTTCAAATATTTGAAGACCACTATCATGTGCCTGCTGAATCTTGTCTTCTGCAATCTGATTCTTCCTACATCCTCCAAGTGATCATCATATAACATGGAAACAGGTCTTACTATCTTGGTGGTCTCCCTCTACATAGTCTTCAGCTTATTACGATCATCTTTAAACCATGCTGCCATCACTAAATGCAGCCCTCCAGCTGAGATCTAACAAAGATATTCTATGGGAACATGATCACCTCTAAGGTTTGGAAGTGTTTCCTCTATTAAAGCAATCCAAAGAGACATTAGCTTTTTGCCTACTATATTACACACTCCTCAGCCATATTTGCCTAACAGTCGGTTAAACCCCAAGATCTTTTCCCCCATATTGATTATCATCTAACTCTGCTTACAACATTGTATACTCCTGGAGATGTTCTTTTCGTACTTAAATGTAAAAAAAGTATATTTAAGTCTTTTTAAAAATCATCTTATTAGATTCAATCTGGTGTTTTAGCCAACAAAAACTTTTTGGATATCAATTCTGTTATCAAAGATATTAACTATTCATTAACACGTTATTGCTACCTACAATTATATTAACAATTGGATTATGTACAATGCACTTTTACAGAGAGAGAGACAGACACATAGACAGACAGATACAGAGACAGACAGACAGACACAGACAGGGAGAGAGAGCCAGAGAGAGAGAGAGAGACACACACACACACACAGAGACACAGAGTTCTGAAAATTCAAAAAAGTTGAAGACCTAAGTGCCAGGGATATATATGTGCTGTAGGGAGCACATATTTTGGCAACCATGTGAGGAGGAGGATTTGGAGTGGAGAGAGGTTTTTGAGTGAGGAAGATAAATCATTAGACTACCCCAATAGCACAGAGAAATAGTGACGATGTTCTGAACTAGAATGGTGGAGTTCCTTCCAATGACCTGTGTAAGTGGAGAGACATACAAATGATTTGGAGGTTAATATGTTAACATTTTGTGAGTAATTTGATATGATGGCTGAGGAAGAGTGAGGAGGAGAGGATGTCAGTTTAAATACTGGACTTGAGTGAGTGGAAGGATTGTTTTGCTTAGAAAGATATAAGGGAATTTGGAAGGAGATTTGAAGAAAAAAACCATAAATTCATGATTAGTTTGAGATGTTTATGGAGTGTCCAGTTAGAAATATTCATTAGTCAGTTTTGGATACATGCTTAGAGCTCACGAAAGAGAATAAGAATGGCTAACAGGATCTGGGAATTATCTGCACAATTAAACTCATGGGAATTGATGAAGTGATAAAGTAGAGAATGGTAATAGAAGACAGCCCAAGTCAGAACCTTGGATACCTTTGATAATTAGAAAGTATCATATGGAAAATTAGCCAGCAAGGAAAATTAAGAAGGAAAAGTAGGAAAGACAAGAAGGGACTCAAAACAGAGAACTATTTTTTAATGGAAAGAACATTTAAGAAGAATGCCAAAAGGGCATAGGATCCAGCAATCCAAGCTAATTTTCAATGATGAAGTCCAAAATCTGTCTCTGTCGCTGTCTCTGTCTCTCTCTCCTTCCACCCTCTATGTTTCTGTCTCTGTCTCTCCCTCTCCCTCTCTCTCCCTACCTCTCTCTCCCTGTCTCCCATCCTTTCTTTCTCTCTCTCCCTCTTTTCCTCTCCCCCCATTCTACATATAGGGCCAGACATTTAGTGATTCCATAATAAATATCCTTTATCTTATCTCTTTTTCTTCCTCCTTTCCTTTCTTCTTTCTTTCTTCCTTTTTTCCTTCATCACTTTATTTTTTCTGTGGATGAAGCTACCTTCCTACTCACCTTTCTAATTCCAAAAAAAGAAGAGAAAATAAGCAACTCTATGTGTTCTGTGATGACATGGGAAACTCTAAATGTGGGACATTGTTTATTATGTGAGGTTTGTTTGATATGGTAAGGAGTTTTATTGAAATACTTCCTCCTTCTCCTTCTCTTCCTCTTCCTCTTCCTCTTCTTCTTCTTGTTCTTCTTGTTCTTCTTATTCTTGTTCTTGTTCTTGTTCTTCTTCTTCTTCTTGTTCTTCTTCTTCTTCTTCCTCCCCTTCTTCATGACTTGCTATGTAATGAAGGATAAAAGGGATATATTTAGAAACAAAGGTGTAGAAAAAACAAAATATACGAATAAAGAACTTTGAAATTACATCAGTAAACATTTGTTTTATAAGATATAGTTCATTTCACTTATGTATATATGATGAAATTCACTTTTTCCAGCATGTGACCTCCCTTTTCTTTTTTGCCAAAGAAAAATGTCAAGAGCAGGTTTTTATCTTTTTTTAAATCTACAAGTCCTCAATTCATTTTCTTTCTTTATCCCGAACCATATTTTTGTTCCCTTCATCAATTCCCCTCCACCCATGCATTTGTCACCAAGTTTTCATATATAAGATGATTTTGGTTAGGAGTCTTCTCTATTTCTTCATATAATTTTACACATTCATTATATGAAACAGTTGTTGGTGCAGAAGCTGCTATTATCATCATGGTGGGCTCTTTCCTTGTTCTCATCTTGAGCACTGCAATGCAAAATTATCAAGATTTCTTTGACATATTGGTCCTTGTTGCCTTTATGCACAGCATAAAAGTAACTGAATCACCAAATTTATTTACCTCTCAAAGTGGAACTAGTGAGATAACCTTCCATTTATCTCTAACTTCCTTGTGAATAACACATCAAGTAGTACATTAGTGCATTGGTCTTTGGACAAGGATTTCACAGTTACATCTAGGACTTAGTTTAAAAGTCAGTCCTATGGAGCTAGTATTTTTGTGTCTTTAAGAACTAAATAAAATATTTAGAACTTGAACATTGGAACTGAAAATTTGAAGAGAAATTTAATAGAGATAGCTTGAGTAAAAAAACTAAAGAGAAGAGAGGAAATGAAAGAAGAAAAGCACCTTAGGTAAAATGGCAACTGCTATATTATGAAAAAATTAACAATTCTGAGTTGCAATATTTAATCATTTTTTGAACAATGAGTGAATTTCTTTTGAGTGATTTAATATTTTAGGAATTTGTTTTTCTTTTTAAGTGGGGTGGAGAGTAGAAAGGAGAGAAAATAGATTTCTGTTCATTAAGAAATAAAATTTGGGGGGGGGCAGAGCCAAGATGGCGGTGTAGAAGCAGCAAAGGACCACAACTCCCACACAAACACGCTAAAAAACTCATAAAATGGGACTCTAAAACAGATTTTCAAGCTCCAAAACTCTCCACAAGACAGAAAGCACTACAGGCAGCGCAGCAGGTGGGGCCCTTCGCAGCAGTCTGGGACTCGCTGGCCGAAACCCA
>JAQQSW010024569.1:0-10063 GCA_028646575.1 Pseudocheirus occidentalis | reverse complement strand
AAAAAAAAAAAATACAATTTACTTGCATGTCATGGCATCACCTACCTGATGTCATGGTTCTCTTCAAGAATGAAGAACAAGCAAGAACAATCTATCTATCTACAAATCTGTAAACTCTTCAGGCAACTGTTTCTCATCTATAAAATGAAAAGATTTGTACTTTAAAAATTGATAATTATATTTTAATATAATTAATGCATTTGAAAACTTTCTGAGAAGACCATAGACTTCATCATCCTTCTATGATATACATTAAGAGTTGTAAAGATCTCCTTAGGGAGAGGAGAGAATATATTTGAAGAGGAGGGAGATGATAGGACTTACTTCCCCCCCAACACATGAATAAGAAGACTAGCCAAATCTTTCTTTCTTCTATGACTGTCCTTTCTGCTGCCCTGCAAGAGAGCCATAGGAACCCCACCCTGGAGTCTTGTTCTCCTTTCAGCTTCCTCTCTTCCCATACAGAAAAAAAAAAAATATAACTCTCAAGAGTTTTCAGTGATTTAGGCCTTCTTTCAAGGCAGTCAATCCAAGTCTTTCCAGAAGGATCAATACTACTTATTTCCTTTCCTTAGCATGTCACAATGGATAGAGAGAGCTGACCTTCTAGACAGGAAGACCTGAATTAAAATCTTATCTCTGATCACTATCAACCGAGTAATCCAGGGCAAGACTTCTTCTCTCAAATGCCCCATCCCACAAACGAAGACTAATTTCTAGAACAGATGTCTGTCTTCATTGTTGAAGGGAATTACCTCTCTGGGAATTACCTACATCAGAAGTCATAGCCCTCCCCAGCTCCCAATTTTTCTCTCTTCCTATATGTTGACTATATGTATCTATCTCTATCTCTACCTCTACCTCTACCTCTATCTCTATCTCTATCTCTATCTCTATCTCTATCTCTATCTCTATCTCTATCTCTATCTCTATCTCTCTCTTCCTCTCTGTCTCTCTGTCTCTCTCTCTTCCTCTCTGTCTCTCTGTCTGTCTGTCTGTCTCTCTCTCTCTCTCTATATATATCTATATCTGTCTTTGTGTGTGTCTTTCTATCTGTCTGCTTATCTATCTGTCAAAATTTCCTCAAATACCCCAGTGCCTGATACATAGTAGGCACTTGCAAAATGCTTGCTAAATTGAAAGGGTTACCAGCAAGGAGATGTGGGTGGATTAGAGCATATTTAGCATTATAATCAGAGAACTGAAAACTTGGGTCCTATTGGGTAGTAGGGCAATAGCACTTGTTCAAATAATAACAGATAATGTATTTGAAGACATCTTCATGCAGTGACTTAGATCTGGTCCTGAGACAACTTCTGTTTTATTTCTCTTTTGACTTCTCTATTTAAAGACTAGCCTCTGGTCTGTGATCTGTCCATGACAAATATACCCACGGCCAGTGGTCAAGCCCACAATCTTCTGAAAACTAAGCCCAAAGGAAGTGTTCAATTTTTCGTTAACCAGTATGACTAGAGAATGTTATTTAGATTTCCTGGTTAACAGAGAGTTGTGACCTACTATATATTCTATATATACAGATTTATTGCGCAGGTGTTTTCAGTCATGTCTAATTCTTTGTGACCGCAGTTAGAATTTTCCTGGCAAAGATACTGGAGTGGCTTTTCATTCCCTTCTCCAGCTCTTTTTACAGAGGGGGAAACAGAAGCAAACAAAATTAAGTGACTTGCCCAGGGTCACACAGTTAGTAAGTGTCTGAGGTCAGATTTGAACTCACAAATATATATGAGTCTTCCCGACTCCAGGCCCAGTACTCTATCCACTGTGGTACCTTAACTGCCTTGTATAGACAGATTACTGGTTTTCAAATAAATTGGAAGTTTATTGCACATGAAGAGAATTAAAACCATGTAGAGCAAGTGTAATCTTCCTTAGATGAAAAGAGTCAGAAACGAATGGGCTTCCTGTTTATGAACAGTAGACATATATAAGCAAAGGCTATTCAATAACGAAGGGGCAGTTAGATGATGCGGTGTATAGAATATTGGATTTGGGGACAGAAAGACCTGAGTTCAAATCCTCCCTGAGGTTATTTAGCTGTGTGACTCTGGGTAAATCAATACATCTGCCTCAGCCTCAGTTTCTCCATCTGTAAAGTGGGGATATCATAGCACCTACATCACAGGGATGTTGTCAGATAAGACATGTAAAGCAGTTTGCAAATCTTAATGTGCTACATAGATGCTAGCTATTATGATTATAAAAATGATTCTAAGGAAACTAGAAATAGCAGTTGTAACTGCAGAAAGGCACAGTAGATGATATCCAGTTGATTTGGAATCCTTTGCTTAATTTCATTTACGCTTTGGGTACACACTTATTCATGTAGCTAATGCATGGAAATCTATGACTCTTTGCATGTTGAATAGCAATTTTCCTGTGACTCAGTGAGGACTCTATATGGGAATTCCATATAAATTAAGTCCCAAAAAGAGCGATGGGGGTACCTCAAAACATGAAATTTACTGAAGAGGGAAGAGACGAATTCTCCATCTCCCTTTTCCTGTCAACATCACTGTCTGACCGAGCTGTCAGCCAACACCAGACCAACCAGTAGTCACTTTAATTGGTTGTCATATTGTCTCTGGGTGGCCCGATTGACACTTTGGTCAGCCAATAACAACAGTTGAAAGTAACATAGGAGGAAATTGGACCAGTCCTTTGCTATCCCTTCCCCCTTCCCTTGACTCAGAAGAAAAAGAAAGACTGAGGTGTTCGACTCTAGGGACATTGGACTTGAAAGGCAGACAGCTGTTCATGGAAAGAAGCAGCTGCTCAATAAATTTAATTATTCCCTGAGGAATATTTTTGAAAGTATCAGGATGTTCTTGTGACAGAACTCATGAAAAGAGGAATATTGAGTGCTGCGAAGAATGGGAGCATTATGGAGAGTGAGAAGCGGAGCTGAGTGTGACTGGGAATCAGTGCGAGGGCATTAGGGCATTTGGAGGGTATGAACCATTAGCAGTGAGGGCGAGGAATCCCAGGGACTTCTGAACTGGGGAGACAGTGTGGTATAGTGGAGATGGCACAGGCTTTATAGAGCTGGGTTCAAATTCTGCCTCATGCTTACTCCGTGTTTGCCCTTTGCTTAAGTCACTTAAGGGGAACCTAGGCAGCTAGGTGGCACAGTGGATAGAGTGCCAAGCCTGGAGTCAGGAAGACTCATCCTCCTGAGTTCAAATCCAGCCTCAGATACTTACTACCTGGGTGATCCTGGGCAAGTCACTTAACCCTGTTTGCCTCAGTTTTCTTATCTGCAAAATTAACTGGAGAAGGAAATAGCAAACCGCTTCAATATCTTTGCCAAGAAAACTCTAAATTGGGCACTAAGAGTCGATGAGACTGAACGACAAAAGTCACTTAAATTCCCTCTGACATTTAAAAAATAAAATAGTTGGGCTAGATGGTCTCCCAGGTCTCTTCCAGTTTTATTCAGCTCTGTTATCTGTGAATGACTGTTGGTTTCTGAGAATGGAAAGGGAGGGGTCATGGAGGCAGGGTGGGCGAGGGGTCTGGGTGGTGCCAAGTCCTACCCACTGCCTCTGGCCTTGGGGCCCCACTGATGCTGCTAAGTCTGTTATGTCCAGGCTCTAGTGCCCTCTCATGTAATAATATCAATGTCTGACTAATAGACATAAAAGAACCTTAACCAATATTGTTTATGGCAGATGTTAAATATGATGAACACAACATTTTCAGTTTCCTAATCCACGAAACACTAATTATTTTAACCCCTCTGCCTTTAGACCAGGTATATTACATTTCACTCCTCTTCTAGGCTGTTTTTTTGGGGGGGTAGGGGATGTCCAGGTTCTCTGCCAATGACTCCAGCTTTCATGGATATTATTCTCCCATCCTGCATCTCAGTTCCATTTAACTGCTGACAGTCTGTATTGCCAAGGAAATATCCACAGCACCAACAGCAACTATGCATATGTCGGCATAGTTCTGAATCACAAAATATAACAGACTCTCCAAATAGAAGACAGAAGTAAAACATTTATTCAGACACCAGAAAGCCAAATCCTAATGCCAGGAAACCAAATCCATCATAGCAACAAAGAAGTTAATATATATTATCACTATGGAGGGCAGCACCATCCCAAAGCCTTCTCCCTGCTCACACCTTCCCACAAACAAACACTTATCATCCTAGCTGTCTGCTTGCCTACATTGTCTCTTTCCCTCTGCTTTAACTACTCTAACTCATTTCCTGCTCTACCCCTTCCTGCCCAGAAAACTCCTCCCACCACAGGTTCCATGTGATTACATTCAGCCTATTAAGTGCCAGGGAAGATCTTCAAATTACCATTACCATTACACAGTCAGATTAGCTTTTACTACAGAATATTTACTGTAAAGTATAATAACAAATATACAAATTTATTTCTCAACATTTGTGTCTGAATCTGCCTTATACCATGTCAGTTTCTGGGGAGGAAGTTCACGAATAGCTCAGTTTCTATAGAGCACAGTCCCAAGTTCAAATTCCATCTCTCTCCCCAGTACCCCTTCCTCCCGGTTCTCACCCCCCACCACCTTTGGTCAAGTCCCAGGCCTTCTGGCTTTTCTGGGCATCTCTACCAGGCTGCCTTTCTGCAACATCTTACCCAGAATCCTGGCTTCAAGGTTTCCAGAGCTTGAACTCCCAGGTCTGTAGGGGCTGAAAATAAAAACAGAACAAAAACAGAAACACCTCAAGCCTTGTGGCCTAAAAGGAGAGAAGACAGGGAGGAAGGTGCTAGCCTCTTCCTAGTTAGTTCATGGTATGTATGCTGTAGTTGAACTTTGATCTCCACCTTTTGGATGGAGCAAGAAAAAGTCATTGTCTCAGTCTGACAGTTTTAAAGATGTAGCCTGTTCTGGTTACACAGTCAATTGAAGGAGGCTGCTCCTTCCACATTGTAGAATGGCAGGATGGGATGGGAACTTCTCCCAGGAGTAGAGCACCTCCAAGTTAGTAGACCCGGGCATGCACAAGGCCAGCCTTATAATATCTGTGAGATAAGGGGGCTGGACTAGATGACTTCTGAGACCTCTTCACCTTTATATCCATGATGCAATGATTATATGAATCTCCAATAGTTTCTACAGAGAAAACAAGAGTGCCCCTCTGTCTTCAATCTTCCAAGAGCACCCTTTCCCTCTCTATTTCAGCTGAGGGTCTTGCTTCATATAGTACCAAGAAAATGAAGCCATTTCCTCTTTTCTCCTCCTCTTCATCCCATAACACCTTGACATCATTGACCTTTTTCTTCCTTATGCCCAGCCCTTCCACATCTCCCCTTGATTCCATCCCTTTTCATTTTTTCCCCACTAGATTGTAACTCCTGTTATCTTCCCCCTCTGTCTAATCTTGTCTTTCTACTAGTTCTTCCCCTGTTGTCTACAAAAAAACCCATATTTCCTTATCATGAAAGAAACCCTCACTAGATCCAACATCTCTGGATATTGTCCTATATTCTTCCTTCCATTCTCAGACAAACACCTTGAAAAAACTGTTTATATTTCTTGACTCCATTTTCTTTCTTTTCAATCTCTTCTAAACTGCTTAGCAGTCAGGCTTTCCATTTCATTACTGAACTGAAACCACCTTCTAAAAAAGTTATCCATGGTTCCTTAACTGAAGACCTAATGTCCTTTCCCTATTCCTCATCCTTGACTTTTCTGGAGCACTGGACACTGTGGATCAGTTTCCACTGGATACATTCTTCTTCCTCGGTTTTCCTGATATGACTCTTTTTTTTATTTTTATTTTTTCTGTCTGTAGGACTTCCCCTTCACACTCTCTGTCACTAGATGTGTGCCTCTCCCTCTAACTATGAGTTTTCCCAAGAGTCTCTCCTAGATCTTCCTCTTCTTTGTACACGTTCTCACTTAATCAACTCCTCAGCATCCATGAGTTTCAATAATCACATCTTGAATATGAATCCTATATGCAGCCCCAGTCTTGCTCCTGAGCATCAGTCTCTCATCACCTATTGCCTATTTTGAATTGAATGTTCTGTAACATAACCCAAATACTCATTCCCTTTTCCCCAAAATCTACCCCTCTCCTGAATTTTCCTATTACTATCCAAACACTACCACATTTGTACTTATCCAGCTTCAAAACCCAAGTTTCATTGTGGATTCCTCATTCCCTGTCATTTCATATTCAATCAGCTGGAAAATCTTGACTCTGTCCACAGTTTCTCTTGCATATGTGTCTCCTCCTCTTTACTCACACAACCATAACCCCTAGCTCAGCCCCTCATTACCTCTCACCTGGACTATTGCAATTGTCTTCTAATTCACCTTCTTGACTCTAGTGTCCAGAACTCCAACCTATCTTCCAACCATCCACAAAAGAGGTTTCCCTTAAGTTCAGATCTGATAATATCATAGACCTACTTAATAAATTCCAGTGGTTTTTGATCCAGGGTCAAAAATAATCTTCAGATCTTATCCTACTTTTCTAGTTTTATTATACATTACTTCCACACATCTTACAGTCTTGCTATGTTTCTCATTCATGACATAGTATTTCCCCTCTTCTTGCCTTTACCTTGGCTGTCTCGCCTTCCTGGAATGTTTTTCCTCCTCACCTCTACCTCTCAGATTCCTTAATTTCCTTCAAGATTTAGTTCATATGCCACCTTCTGCGTGAGGTTTCCCCAAATGCTAACAGCCTCCCATCTTCTAAGGCCATCTTGCATCTGCTTTGTGTGTGTTTTGAATAAATCTATACAAGATGTTTCCAAAATCTTAGTGCAAGTTTAAATCTATTAGAGCTTGAAATCTTCACAAAGACCTTTTGGACACCCAGTATATTTGAATGCAGCATGCATTTTGAGGATAGAACTGTTCCCATATTTTTTTGTCTCTTTATCCCCAGAGCGTAACACAGTGCTTGGCTCATATTAGCACTTAACAAATGTTAGCTGATTGATTGATTGTGTTGTGGTGAATTGCCAAGCCTGACCTGGGAATCCCTGAATGGAACAACACTTGCAGTATGGTTAAGGACCTAGGTTCAATCCATGATTTTGCAAGGCCATGAGAAGCATATTCTCCCAAATAAGGTTATTTATATACAAGTGAAGGTTGCTTAGCTGGTCTTCTGTCATGTGCTTATGTAGAAGATCAGATCTAGCCCCAAGCAAGCTGCTGCAGCTGACTTTGCTTTTCCTACCACCAACCCAAGTAGGGCATTGACCACTTCTATCTCTGCTCAGCAAAATGAAAATAGAAAAGCCTAATAGACAATAGGATTATAAAGAAAAGACAAAGAAGAACCCTGCAAAGAGAATATCAAGGTTATTATTAACACGCTGTTTTGGAGGTAGTCATTTCCTGCGGCTTGTCTTCACCCCTCGTCCCCACCACCACTTCTTTCACAAAACTTGGACTCCTCACTTTGTATAGCGACAGTCTCCAGAGTTTAATGGCAAAATTCTTTATTCAGGGAGAGAACTCATGGAAGGAAAACTTGAGATGGGAAGGTCACCAGGACAGCAGGCCCTGGGAAAGCAGCTCCTGTCCAAAGTCCTCTTCCCTCCATCTGGCCACTTGTCACTCACAGCCTCAGTCATGCTTTGTCTCTGGTCACTTTAGTACACCACACATAGGGATTAGTGAGGCAAGACATCTTCTGCCTCCATTGTAAAAAATGGCAAGAGGAAGCACCTTAGTCTACACAAGGTGCTCCGGCCCAGCATCTTAGGCAGGGTATCCAATATTAGATCTGGATTTACATGATTTACATGGAAAAGTAGGTAGCCTTGTAGCCTGGTGAACAATAGGATTGTAAAGAAGAGATATCCAAGAGTCCTGCAAAGAGAAAGCCAGGTTACTATTCCTCAAACACACAGAGGTAAATTGGAATCAAAGGAGTGGAGTCTGTTCTTGTTTTGGACTACTGGTCAGGGCATTTTAAGCTTTAATTCTATTGCTTGCTACAGGAACTGGGCATCCAGGAACGTGCTGGTAGATATTTAACAACTGACTTCCCAGAAGTTGTTTTTTTTTTTTTAACCATGATACACTTTTAAAGTTTAATCTTCATTATTAACATTTTCTCAATCATTTTCCTTAAGTTTAGACAATTAACAAGACAACAAATCAAGACCTGATTCATAGTATTTGCCTTGCTGATTATGTCTGAAGTATAAACCCTCACACTGAAAGTTTAACAATAGATTCTCATGAAATATAGGGCTTGTTCTAGTACACCACTCACTGTATGTATCAGAACCAAAAAACCACTGAGAAAGAGGAAGATTCGCCAGAGTGTAGCCACTGTATACTCATGAGTAGAAGCCAACTCTGCACTTGGGAGGCCCTACCCGTCCAACAACCTGTGCCCACCAAAAGAAGCTGGGCAAAGAAAGGCATTTTTTATAACCTCTTACTGAAATCACCCTCCGGATTATTGTTGAGAATCTGCTCTGGATGTTTATCACAGTTAAGTTGGGTAGTGATTGATTCTCTTAAGGCATCTTCAATACTAGGTAGCTCTAGAGTCTGGGGACCTTGTTCAGGGATTATAAATACATCTTTAATGGTACTTTGGGGAGTCATCTTCAGGGAAATGTAAGTTTAATAATAATGCTTTCTTATCATCTCTGGAGGACTAAATGTTATTTGCAAATTAATTTTGCAGATAAATGAAACTTATCCCTTTAGGGATTCAATTAAAACATTGAGGAGGATTTCTTTTTATCATGTCACATCATCATAATTGTCAGCAATGAATATTTCACTCTACTGTCTAAAATAGAAAACTGTAAACATTAGACTTCCTTTTGATGACTTAGGTTCATTCCTGTAGTGCAGTGATAAGTACACAGGTTTGGAGGCAAAAGGGATCTGGATTTGAGATGGGCTCTGTCATTAACTCACTGTGTTACCTTGGGCAAGTTCATTTAACCTCTCAGGAACTCAGTTTCCTCATCTGTAAAATGAGGGGGATGGACTTCATGACCCTTAAAGTCCTACTTAACTGCAAATCCTGTGAATATCAAGGATCATACTCATCAGTAATGTGATACTGCCCCTTAAAAGCCCCAGGAATATGGAGTACAATTTACCCCTAAACTAAATGACCCCAGACAATAGTTCTTGAATTCTTGTGTTGTTGTTGAGTTGTTTCAGTTGTCAGATTCTTTGTGACCCCATTTGCAGCTTTGTTGACACAGATCCTGGAGCAGTTTGCCATTTTCTTCTCCAGTTCATTTTACAGATGAGGAAACTGAGGCAAATAAGATTAAGTGGCTTGCCCAGGGTCACACAGCTTAGTAAGTGTATTGAGTTCAGATTTAAACACAAGAAGATGAGTCTTCCTGGGTCCCGGCACAAAACTATCCATTGTTCTAGCTGGTTGCCCATTGAATTCTCATGCCTTACTTTCAATACTATTTTTTGCTTTTTCTTTCATTGTTAGCTATCAAATGAGAGAATGAATATGAAGTATTTGGTATCCATGAATAATGTAAAAATGCTAGCTGAATTTAATCAAAGTGCTGCATAAAATGGAAGGTATTGCTGTTTCTTATTGATATCAATGTGCCTGTGTTTAGGAGCTTCCCTCTCCCACTTTTGACTTACAGCTTTTTAATCTATTGGGAAATCAGGTAACTAGGTATGTTCAAATTTGGCGTAAAGTATGAACAAATGGGCTCTGAGTAAGGACCTCTGGGAATCTTCTCTGTGTGAGTATTAGTGAATGGATTTTGTAAAATCAATTTAGCTGCTTGGAGGAGTTTTTCTGGCTCATTTTTAGGTTTTTTGCTAATTTGAAAAAGTTGAGATTATCAATGACCTCTGAGTAAACAAAACATTACTGTACAATATAAGGTCTAGTCATCGATTACATGACTGTTACGTTTTCTAGCTTAACTGTATGTGCTACTTTATTTTTTTTTTAACAAGGCTGTCTCCTCTCAATTACCCCCACTTGACTCCCATGTTTGTTCAGAAAGGCCCTTTTATGGCAGGCTGGGACTCCAGTAAGTTTTTTAAAAAGTTAATTATTATTATTATTTTTTTGCTTTTTGGAGGG
>JAQQSW010024568.1:0-10063 GCA_028646575.1 Pseudocheirus occidentalis | reverse complement strand
AGAAAACTGACTGAGCAGTGAAAGTTAAATGCATTGGGGTAGGGGGGGGGTCTTGTGAGGTTTGGAAAGGATGCTATTCCAGAAAATACCTTTCTGTGGCCCCAGGGACTATGCTCTCAAAGGCTGTTGTTGTTGTGTTTGTCCTTTGTTTTCCAAGAGGACCATGGCATTAGGGAAATGATGACATGACTTGCAGTTGACATTGATTTGGGTGAGGGAGGGCTGTGGAAGGTCACCAGCCTCACTTTCTCCTCCAGAGCCATCTGAACCCAGTGACCAGACATTCATCAGGATGACTGAAGATGACTCAGGATTCAATGGGAGACCCTGGTCCTTTTAGGCTAAGGCCTTTTCAGGTACTCACTTAGAGTGAGGTAACAGCCATTCAGTGAATAGGCCTCTTTAAGAAGTTAATGAAAAGAGGGTCCCTTTAATTAGAGAAAAAGAAAAAAATCAAGTTGGAAGGGGTTGTTGTTCCAAAGTGAAACAGTTACCAATGACATTCACTCTAAGCCTGGAGGCCCCAAAATATAACCATTAGGAAGGAAAGAAGAGAAAGAGAGAAGGAGGAAGGGAAGGAGAGAGGAAAGAAGGAAGGAAAGAAGGAATAAGGGAGGGAGGAAGAAGGAAGGAATGAAGGAAAGAAGGAAGGAAGCAAGGAAGGAAGGAAGTAAGGAAGGAAGGAAGGAAGGAAGGAAGGAAGGAAGGAAGGAAGGAAGGGAGGAAAGAAGGGATGGAGGGAGGGAGGGAGGGAGGGACAAACCCAAGCTGTGAGTAGATCGAGCTGCCAAAATGGAGACCCAGGTAGTTGGGTAACTCAGCTTGTCCTCTCCCTCTCCCCTTCCTTCTCCTGTCCAAAGGAAGACAAAATTTGATGGCCAGAAGTTTCCTACTTAACTTGGGGTTTACTACCTAGATTCTTTCCTTCCTTCCTTCCTTCCTTCCTTCCTTCCTTCCTTCCTTCTTTCCTTCATCTTCTTTCACAAAGCTGTCACAAAGCTTTCAAAGGTAGACATTTAGGAGTCATCTCTTAGCTACTTGGGGGATAAAGGAATATCAAAGAACTGGACTTCACCACCATGAAGATATTTTCTATAATATTAACATTCTAAGATTTACCTAAATTGTTCACCATTAGAAGCATTTTTATAGATATTTCAAGCAATTTTATGGTCCTAAAGACTCACCTAGCCACAAAGAAAAAAGGCAATAATTTTCCTCCTTGGCAGAAGTGGAACTGATAACTCTTCATGTACTAATAAGAAAGAGATAACCTTACAAAGAGATATCCCTTTGTTAGATTTTGTTTCTAAGTAAAACAGCAAAGGGGTGGAGTGGTTTGTGTACATACCAGTGACTGCAAGGGAGGAAGGTGATGCAAAAGAGTTTTTGGTTCTTATATATGCTTGTGACCATTCTCTTACATTTGTTTTTGGAGGTGTATATGTACTTTATATGGTACAACTTGACCTTGAGTTTTTGCAAATAATAAAGGATGTAAATATTTCCTCATCTTTTACTTGTTATAGACTCTCAACACAATAATTCTTTAAGAAAAACTTTTAAATTAACAAGATTTAAATAAGCACATTGAAAATATATTTAATTTAAATCTTACTACTCAATCTTTTCGATTTGGTAGCAGATTTAGATGTTTATTTCAGTTTTGTAGTGCTGTGCTCACAAAAAGTCACCTCTAGTTTATCTGCAGGATTTGAGTAGAAGTATTGAAAGGATAAAGGATAGTCTGTGGTACACTTTCATCTGCACACAGGCTCTTCCTCTACCTCCAAAGCTATATCAGATTTAAGGCATTCTATATGTCAGCTAGGTAGTGCATATGAAAAAGCACAGGGCTTGGAATCAGGAAGGCTCATCTTTATGAGTTCAAATTCAGCTTCAGACACCTACTAGCTGTGTGACCTGGGCAAATCACTTAACCCTGTTTGCTTCGGTTCTACATCTGTAAAATGTGCTATAGAAGAAAATAGCAAACCACTCTACTACCCTTGCCAAGAAAATCCTAAAGAGTCACAAAGAGTCAGATTTGACTGAAACAACTCAACAAAAACAACAACATACGTCAGCACTCATAATTCATTCATAGCTCATCAGCCCTCACTGTTATATCTATTTTTGTCAGCTAGCTTATCTGGGCTGGTCCTGACTCATGCCAATGCCCTGGCAGTTTTGGTTTGATATTAGAACAAAATGAGATACCCATAAGTCATTCAAAAGTTTTTTGTTAACTTTTTTCAAAGCTATAATTAAGTATAGTAGGAGCAGAATATTGAAAAAAGATAAGCATTGAAGACCCCTTTAGCTGACTCAGTTGAGCAAAGTTCCCTTGTCTGAGTTGCCCATTGTGACCCACCAGTCAAGCATCTTCCTGGGACTTTTTGTGGTTATTTTGTGCCAAAGTGATCAAGATGTGATTTAAATAGTCTAAGCCTTTAATCACTTGAGCCACTGAAATCTTGAGTATGATGTCAACACCTTTAAGGAAAAGCTGTCATAGCTTGCAGGGGGAATGGGGTTAAAACATTACTCCTACTCCATAACTGGAGGACACACTTAATTCTTTTTTTTTTTTTTTGCTTTTTGAAGGGCAGTTGGGGTTAAGTGACTTGCCCAAGGTCACACGGCTAGTTTTTTTGTGTTAAGTGTCTGAGGCCAGATTTGAACTCAGGTACTCCTGACTCCAGGGCCGGTGCTCTATTCACTGCGCCACCTAGCCGCCCAGACACACTTAAATCAAACCACTGACATTTAAAAATTAGAGGAAATAAAATGACAGGAAAAGATTCCCCCATGCACACACATATTTAGACATAACCACAGTCTATGACTACACCATTCATCTAAAAAGCTGTCAAATAAATGTCAAAGTGCCCTCAGAGAAGATTTTTTTGACTCTTCATTTCTTTGACAGAATACTAGTTTGTGGTTCCAGACAAATTTGACTTAGGGTTAGAAAGTGCATTTGAGTGACATTTAACCTGTTATAGGTGTCCAGTAAACAAAAAGTCCACTTCAGTGATATATGCCCCTCCAAAAAAACACCAACAAACCTATATTATGGTTTTAGGTCATAAGACCAACAAAATAGAGAGTTACATATTTTCTCCAATCTTTGCAACCTCTCAAGCATTTCAAATAAAGCAATTTCAGCTGTCTCCACAATCTAGGACATGAAGAATCCTAGCAAGGTAAAGCACAGAACTAAAGCCTAGAACTAAAAGCATAGAAGAACAATCCTTAACTCATAACTCAATCAGTCAGCACCCCCAACCTTACCATCTACCACACAAACAAGACTGCATAAGACCACATACAGGCTTGCAGCATAAAAAATCTATGTCTGTTAACTAGAGGAAGTTAGGTGATCTAGTTCACAGAGTACTGAACTGGGTTTAAAAATGACCTCAGTGCAAATATGGATTCTGACACTTACTAGATGTGTGACCCTGGGCAAATCACTTAGTCCTTGTCTGCCTTAGTTTTCTCAACTATAAAATGGGGATAATAAGAGCAACATCCTTCCAGCATTATTGTGAGAATTAAATAATATTTATAAAGCACTTAGCACAGTTCCTGGCACATAGAAAGCATTTAATAAATGCTTGTTTCCTTCTTTCCTCCTGGTCCCAAGAAGACCTAAAAAGTAGAACCTTGGTCTGATTGTGGCAGTCAAGAGTATGCAGAAACATAGCTTAGTCAGAAAACTAAGGAACAGAGGGACCTGGGACAGAACATGTGTATGTGGCTGTGTGGCACTCCAATAAACCTGAGGGAAAGAGCTCAGGATCCAGCTGGACCCAGTCCTGTCTCCCAGAAGTCATTTGGGACAAAGACTAGTGATAAATAAATTATCAAAAGTGGTAAAAAAAAATTAAGATAGATGCTTTTAGATCCAGTCCACAAGCAACCTCCCATCAGAGACTGGGGGGAGCAGTCAGAAAAGTGAGTAATTGTAGAAAATAAGGAAAAATATTGAAATTGCCAAAAATCTCAAGAGGAAAAAAAAGTCAGTTAAAGACCTTGAGTGTAAGCAGATAAACCAACAGGGAAGAAATTAATAACAAAATGGAATGTGATCTCCAGATCAGGAAAGGGAAACCAGACTACACAACAGAGCAAAAGAAATCAGCATTGCTCAAGGCAGAGGAAGCTGTGAATTCTCAGGAAAGCATGAGACCAAAGTAATATGTGCCTGAATTGATTAAAAGGGGAGGATTGTGAAAGCAGGATTTATGGCATAAATAACAGAAATAATTGTCAGAATAGAAAAAAAAAACATACTTGAATCCATGCTAAGAACCAAAAGGACTAAAAGAGATTAATTGATTGGGAATGCAAAGATACACAAAGGAAGGACTACCTGGAAGAAGAAAAGCAAATAACAATGACATTGTCGGAGTTCAGAATGGGAAGAGCTGGTTCAGATTTTGATAGAATGCAATCAGACCTCTTTAGCCAGGGAGCTTACTTAACACAAAAGCATGTGGGCTTGAGACTTAGCAAGGAACTAAGCAAAAGAAATCATATAGGACAAGGACCAGACTTGTATAGCCAGAAAGCTATACAGCCTATAGGATGGTGATGTAAGTTTTAGGGTTTCTAAAGAGGTTGGAGATTTAGGGACAAGATAAATCTTGTGATTTGTGATGAAGATTAGGATGATTATGACATATGATGAAGACAATGGATGACACAAGATAAGGAAGACAAGGGAATTTTTATGACCTATGCAACAAACTCCAAGATATATACTGGTTAAATTTTAAAACTCTACTAACAAACAACAAATTCTGCAAGCTTCTAGGAGAAAGATCTTCAAATATAAGAGAAAGAAAATTAAAATAACATGATTATTCAGCACCCACGTGAAACCACCGAAAGGAATGGAATAATGTGTTCTGGAAGAACAAAGGAACTTTAAAAAAAATCTACAGGAGCTATGTAGAATCTGGGCTATGGTTTTTTATTTAACTCCCCAAATCCTCTTCAATGTCATGGCATGTGGTTGATTGAGCTAGAATAAAAGCTTAGCAAAAGAGGTGAAGTCATTATTCTTCAATTTCCTGAACATGCATATATAAATACATATATCCATATATACACACATATGTACATATGTGTTATATGTTTGCACATGCATATGTCTGTGTGCATGCATGCATATTTTCAGTCAGGCATGTGGGATAGAGATCTTGCCTTTGACTTAAGAAGACCTTGATTCAAGATCTACTTCTGACACTTATTTTCTATGTGACTGTACAAATCACTCAACATCTCGATACCTAGGATACTCTTTAAGACTACAAATTTCAGGGGACAGCTAGGCAACACAATGAATAGAGCACCAGCCCTGGAGTCAAGAGGACTTGAGTTTAAATCCAACTTCAGACACTTAACACTTACTAGCAATGTGACCTTGGGCAGGTCACTTAACCCCAATTGCCCCCTCCAAAAAAAAGCACCCAAAAAAGACTATAAATAGCAGGAAAGATGTCAATCTAAATAGATAGAGGGAATTTCTTCATTTGAGAATTCTTAATACTTGAAATTACAGGTCCAGTTCTAAGAGAGACAAAGACAGAGACACAGAGAGATAGAAAGTCAGGGACCATGAGACAGAGACAGAGACAGAGACAAATGAAAGACGAAAGTTTCAGAGAGACAGAGACAAAAAATAACTGGAGAAAACAAAAGAGAGACAGAGAAATGTTGCTGTTGATATGCATAATATGTGTATATTATATATATTAATAATAAATATGCCTATAATAACAGATGTATTTGTATAGGTATGTGTCTATACATAAATATTTGTATGGATATATGCATGCATGCATGTGCTCATTAGCAGTAATACGAACAATTTAAACACTTGTTTGTTTAAATCCAAATAGGAGGTGCTGTATTTTGACAAGGAAAAAGCCTCTCACAAAAGGAAATATCTGATGAATCATTTACTTAATGCTTTCTTATCCAAGGAAGATCAACTGAAGCTAGTTAATCAGGCCAAATCCCAACACAATTGAATGGTAACAAAGTCTCCCATGAAGCTAGTTGATCTTCTTATAGAAAGGTTTCCTACCAATTGGTTTTATCAGAACAGGTAGCATTTATAACCTACCAGGGAACTATGATGCACAACGCCTGACACACAGGCCTTTAATAAATATGTATTGGTTTCTCACTGTATGTTCACACTTTTCCACTCACCAGTCAAGTGAAACAGGACTGTGTGCTTGCTCCCATGCGTTTTAGTATGATGTTTTCAGCAATGTTGTCAGATGCCTTCAGTGAGGACAGACGAGGTCAGCTACCACACAAATGGTAAATTATTTAACTTGAAAAGGCTACAAGGCAAGACAAAAGTGGAGGGAGAGTTGGTGCATGATTTTTTGGTTCATAAATGATTGTGCAATCAATACAGCCTTCAAAGCAGAGGTGCAAGTTATGGATCAATTCTCTGCTGCTTGTGCTAATTTTGGCCTAAGAACACCAAGAAAACACAGGGTCTCCTCAAACTAGCACTGCACCATCCATAGAGGGAACTATCAGTAGTTATGGAAAATGGACAAGTTTTGAATACTGTGCAGAAAGTCACTTGCCTTGGCAGTATACTTTTCAGGGATGTACACATTGATAATGAGGTTGATGCATGCATTGCCAGATCTAGTTCAGTGTTTAAGAGTATCTGAAGGAAAGTATGGGAGAAAAGAGGTATTAGACTTACTACCAAACAGAAGGTCTACAGAGTCTTTGTGCCGATGTCATCGTTGTGTGCCTGTGAAACCTAGACAGTCTACCAGCGCCATGCCAGGAAATTGAATCACTTCTGCTTGAATTGTCTTAGGAAGATTCTGAAGATCATCTGGCAGAATAAGGTACCAAATACTAAGGTCCTTTCTTGAACTAAACTGCCAAGCATTCAAACTGTTTGGCAGAGAGCATAAATAACTCTTATGGGGAGGCTATGTTGTTAAAATGTCAAATATATGCTTGCCTAAAAGACAGAGAGCTCACACAAGGTAAATGCTTACATGGTGATCAGAAGTGATACCAGGACATTCTCAAGGCCTCTCTGAAGAACCTTGGAATTGATTTCATGACATGGGAGACACTGGCACAGGACCACCCAGAATGGCAAGTTTTCATCAAGGAAGGTGCTGTGCTCTATAAGCAAACAGAATCAAAGTAGCTGAAAAGAACTGGAGGTGTACAAATGTAGAGAATCCACCTCAAATATTCACATGGACTTTTGTGCCTGACCTGTGGTAGAACATTCTGAGCTCATACTGGTCTGATGAGCCACAGTTGAACACACTGTAACTTATACCATTTTGGTCTTCTTTGAGATTGGCTTCTGAAATGAGAGGAAAAAGTAATACAATCAGAAGTATTCTTGGAACTTTATGACAGATTCATATTTGGTTTGTGTTCTTTAATAAAAGGAGTTAAGGAGGCAGATGGCAAGGAGACGTGGTCTTGTGAAATTGTTTGTGAGAATTAAGTATGAACTTTGTATACCTACTATTGCTGCTTTTTTGAAATCTGGGCAAGTGATCTAACCATATACTAGATAACTCCCTGATACTATAAGTTGCAAGACAGTTATAATTCAAAGTTCATAGGCTAAATCTTCTTTTACATTTTTTTCCTAGTTCCTTTGATATTCTTGACTTTTTGTTTTTCCAAATGAATTTTATTTTTTTTAAATCAGTAAAATGATGATTGGTAATTTAATTGGAATGACACTGAATATATAGATTATGTTAAATTATAATTTTACTTATATTTACTTTGCCTACCCATGAACAATTAATATTTTGCTACTTACTGATATCTGATTTTATTTGTATAAAAAGTTTTTGTTTTTAAATACAATTTGTTCACATAGTTCTTGGGCTTGTTTTGGCAGTTGTATTCCCAGATATTTCCTTCTGTTTAAAGTTATTTTAAATAGGGTATCTTGCCTGACAAAGAAATAGAAAGGTAGATCAGTGGAACAGAGTAAGTATACAATTCACAGCAGCAAATGAATATAGTAACTTTGCATTTGACAATATAAAGACCTAAGTTTGGAGGATAAGAATTCATTATTTGGTTAAAAAAAATTGTTGGGAAAACTGTAAAGTAGTCTGGCCAAAATTGGACATAGACCAATATCTTACACTATTTATCAAGATAAGGTCAAAATGGATATATGACCTACATATAAAGATAAATATTATAAGAAAATTAGAAGAACATGAAACATATTACCTATTAGATTTATGGTTAGATGAACAATTTATGAATAAATAAGAGATAGTGAGAAATTCGTGTGTAAAATGGATAATTTCAATTGCATTAAATTAAAAAGGTTCTGTACAAATAAGACAAATGTAGTCAAGATCAGAAAGAAAGCAGAAAATTGGAGGGGAAATTTTATAGTTTCTCAGACAAAGGTCTAATTTCTCAAACATATGAAGAATTTTGTCATATCCATAAGAATATAAATAATTCCCCAATTGGTAAATGGTCAAATGGTATGAAGATGTACTTTTCCAATGAATAAATTAAAACAATTTGTAGTCATATGAAAAAATGCCTTTAGTTATTATTCATTAAATAAATGCAAATTAAAACAACCTTGAGATATCACTTTATACCTATCAGATTGGCTAAATGTTTGAAAGAGAAATTGACAAAATACGGAGAAGATATGGAGAAATTGAGACACTAACTGTTGGTGAAACTGTGAACTGATCCAACCATTTTGGAGAAGAGTTTGGAAATTATGCACAAAGTGTTTTTAAACTGCCAGCAGTACCACTAGCAGGTCTCTCGAAAGATGATTAGGGGGAAAGGAAAAGAACTTATATGTTCTAAAATATAACACCTTTTTTGTGGAGGCAAAGAACTGGATATTCTGGGGATGCCTATCAATTGGAAAATAGCTGAATGAGTTGTGGTATGTGATTGTGATGGATTTTTATTGTTCTATAAGAAATGAGCTCATTGACTGTAGAGAAACATATATAGACTTGCTCAAAATAGTGAAGAGAAAAATTAGCAGAATCAAGAGAACATTGTATCCAATAATAGCAATATTGTTCTAAAAAAACAACTTTGAAAGACTTTTAATCATAAATATTATAAATACCAAAATTAACTATAAATTAACTACAAATACCAAACAAAACTATTAACCTATTTGCTATCCAAATCCAGAGAAAGAATTGCTAAGTATATATAGAATGAATATAATATGTAGTATATATGCACAATACACATATTTGTGTCTAATTGCAGCAATCTTTAGGGTAGGGGTAGAAAGAGGGAAGAAAAAAAGAAAGTTACTTGATAACTTTATTATTTTTCAAAAGGAATAGCAAATTACACATAATAGATTGGCATTCATGTGCATTTTCAATTCTACTATGTTATGGAAATGCTTGTGTTATTTCATAAATTGAAAAAAAGAAAAAGAAAAAAATTGATGTACGGTTAATGGAATATAAGATCTTCCCCATCACATGTGTCCCTTTTTTCCCTTGGAAAAGGAGTCATGTAACCAGGTTTAAAGGTACATAGGTATATCATAGATGTCTTGATGCTTTGAACTTTCACTCAATTCACAGCTGTGACACATCCTGAGTCACATAGAGCCCATAAAGAGATTTATATTGCCATCAGGGAGGAGCTACCTTACTGGGAGGCTGGTTTGCAGGAAGGTTTTCACATCTTTTGGTACTGGGCCAATTAGGAACTGAGCCATGTGGGTTGTGAGGCCTTCTGGTCCTGAGTCTATTAGTTGAAAACTATATGGACTGGAAGGTTGGTATTTTACTTTGGGGCTCACTTATGGGAAGAACTTTTCTTTGTCATTTTGTCAGATGAGACTCTGAGTAGCCATTATTAAGGAGCCTCCTGGCTTTGAGAACCCAGATGTTCGGCACTCCCCGGTCTGGTGATTATGTACCTATTACTTTGTTTAGATAGATGGAGCCCTGTCTATTGGATTCTTTCTTGGATACTCACTTTTTTCTATTTATCTTTCTTCATT
>JAQQSW010024567.1:0-10063 GCA_028646575.1 Pseudocheirus occidentalis | reverse complement strand
AGGGATAGGGGCCTTATATTCTGGACTGAAGCCTACTTTGATCCGAGCTTTCCCTGCCAATGGGGCCCTGTTTTTGGCATATGAATACAGTAGGAAGTTGATGATGAGCCAATTTGAAGTCTACTGAAGTGTCTTGGTGAAAGTGGAAATGGATCAAAAAACTGCTGCTGTCCATCTCTAGGTTTCATTGAGTATGGAGACCAACATAGAATTGTTCTAACTTCATAGGACTTTTTCCTTCCTCTTCCCACCCACCTCCCCTGTCATTTCCCCAAGGAACCTAAATTGTCCATCCCCTAGTTTCTGCCAGTGTCTTTATGAGAGATAAAGTTCTGTCTCTTCTTCTAACCAGGAATCCATCCAGTGAGCTATGTCTCCCCAAGTGAACCTGTCTTGAAAATGGCTTCAGATGGTTCATGGAGACTCTTAGCATCCCCCTGTCTGTCCTTGTCTTTGGAGTGTGAATAGTGGAAAAACTTGAAGTGAAGGATGTAGTTTGACTTCTTGTCTTTAACTTAGACTTCACTGGAAAATACCTAGGGCTGATCATGTATTAATATAGCATTAAAAGTGGATCAGAAGAAGTTGTAAATAATTATTTAAATAACACACTTTGAATTTATGGCTTCTTTTTCAAAAGTACCTATTGAAATATCCTAAGCAGTCAGTTTGTAAAATAAAATTTTCTTTGTCTCTGGTAAAACGGACCTATCTGTCCTCCAGAATTTAATGGAGAAACCTGTGGCTTCCAAATTGGCATGGTTTCCACACTTCTGATACTGGGTAAGATTCAGAGATAATATTTCCCCAGAAAATCCATTAAGATAGTCTTACCTGCAATAGCCCCCAACAGTTATTTTTTTTAAAGTGAGACAAGCTTCTGCTCTGATGTTATGCAGGTAAATTTGGTCTGAAATCAGATCATCCCAAATCCAATGACAAAATCATTGCCATTCACCTTTTTCTCTTAGATCCCCTCCTCAGAAAAAAAAAATGTTCATGTTTCCATGGTTGGATTAGGTTGAATGAGGTCTTAAGGGGAGAGCTGGAGTGCTACACTGAAGAGACAGCTCTTGAACTTCTGGTCTCTTCACCATACAGGGCTGTTTGAATTTTAAAGCAGCATATCCTTGGGCAGCACTTCTTAAACTGTTGGTTGTGATTCCATATGGCATCATGAAAAAGGGTCGCTCGTGGAAAAAGTTTAAGAAGCCCTGATTTAGGGTACCAATGAGGACTCTGCTTTTGGCTGTCTTTTGGTCCACTTTTCTGTGGTCTCCAACTTTGGAAGAGGGAAGAATGGAAGACATTTACTTTGTACGTGTACAAAGTAAATCTCCCTGTGCTCCTGTAATCATCAGCTGATGCCGGTGTGGGGGGTTCACTGCTCAATCACATAAACTGCACTGGATAGAGAGATAATCTCTCGGTAGTGAGTAATTTTGATGTTAACACATCCCAAATTTCACATAAAGGTGTATATGTCACCATTTAATCTTTTAAGTTGTTTGATCCTTTTGACATTTGTTCCAGAGAATGACTGAATTTTAGATATGGTGCTTAATGATTTCTGATTTTTAATGTGCATATGATGTGCATATAAAATTGCAAAACTGATTTCTGTAAGTCATAAGAAAAATAATCTCATTACTATGTCATAAGTGTGTGTGCGTGTGAGTGTGTGTATGTGTGTATAAAATTACTGTAACTTTATCTTAAAAGACTGTTTACCATGTTTCTTGCTAATGGCTGTTTTTTGTCTTTTCACCCAGTGTACATTGTGATAGCTACATTTTTTAGCACATTCATTGTGTGCATAGAGTTGGGTGGGTGGAGGAACTACTCACTCATAAGTGATATATCAACCAACATGCAAAGATGAAACCAAGGACAATAGCAGTCATACAGTCTATACTTGGACACTTTAGGATGTTTCCATGCTGATGCTTAGAAATCCTTATTTTAACTCCTTCCCCAACGCTATTTTTTGCTGTTATTTTTTTTAAACAATGGCAAAATCTCCCTTAAAAATGGATGATTAGCGATTACTGTCTCTGTCAGCAGATTTGAAAATTCTGCCTTAAAAATGCCAATATCTTTCATTCTAATAATACTTAGGAAGCTATCTCCACCCCTACATTTCTAGCACCAACTAGAAATAAGGATGTAGGTGACACAGTGATTTTGCTAAAATTAGACAAGGTGCTATTAGGTTTGGTGATTCTCTGGGGCAGGGCTCAAGCTACCTGAGAGGCTGCAGATGGACTGACCTTAGTCTCCCTCTGAGTTAGATCTCTAGATCTCTAACCTGAGACCTGTTAACCTCACAGATAAAATTTAAAGGTCCATGAACTTGGGTGGGAAAAATATTACATCTTTTCATCAACCTCAGTCTAACTGAAGTTTAGCATTTGTTTTGATGCTATCTTAGATCATTAATTTGGATCTACTTTCTGATTCTGAGAAGTGGTCCATAAGCTTCATCAGAAAGTATGCCAAAGGGATCTAGGACACACAGAAAAGGGAACCCCTGTTCAGAATGACTATTTTGGTATTTCTCTTGAAATTATTAGTCATTGTCTTTTGACTAACTGAGGTAAAGAAAAGAAACAAAATGCCTATCTTATCCTGTCTCAAAGGAGTCTTTTGCACAAAGATCTTCCTGTCTCTGTGAACCTGTCTACTCTCCTGCCATTAACCCTGTCCTCAGCCTAGTCTTTCTGTAGAACATATGTCCTTTCAACATACTACCTGATTCAACAGGATTCATTTGAAGTACCATGGGTGGAGTTGTAAACTAACCGAGTCAGAACAGAATTTCTATGGATGAATTTGTATTCTACTTTGTAGTACAATTGGTACCATTTAACATCGGGTTTTTCCAACAGAA
Organism: Pseudocheirus occidentalis; assembly: GCA_028646575.1. NCBI lineage: Eukaryota > Metazoa > Chordata > Mammalia > Diprotodontia > Pseudocheiridae > Pseudocheirus > Pseudocheirus occidentalis. The sequence goes on along the minus strand of JAQQSW010024567.1, from coordinate 7,173 downwards.
GTGTAACTTCAAATACCATGTTTAAAGATCACTGGTATTTCAATCATTAGATTATTTCTTTAATACAGTAGTATATTATTTGAGTTTTGCTATCTGATAAGTTTCCTTCCTTCTCCTTCCTTCCTTCCTTCCTTCCTTCCTTTCTTCCCTCCCTTACTTCCCCACTCCTTCCCTTATATCTCTGCTCTCAAAAACTTCTTCTACCCATAAATCTGGTCAGAAATGTGATTAAATGTGAATGTGACAATATTCCAAAGTGCTGGCTTGATTCCAGGAAGTTTCTGTGAGCAAGATTTCATCATAATACTCTTTACCTATAAAATCTGGAAAAATACACATATATTGCACTTGAAACTAAACAATATAATTTTTTTCTCTTGCTAGATATGTCATGGATTTGCCAATGTGAACAACACACACGTATACATATGTGTATATGTATATCTATATATACACACGTATGTACATATCTATATCTGTTACTTGAAAGTAGTTTTAGGAGCCAGAACATGCAAGGTTGTATATATACATATAGATTTATCTGTCTTATTTTAATCATCATCCTTCCAACCCTCTATATAGGAAATCTTTCCTTCTTTTCTATCTCCACCAGATTTTTTCCCTTTGTCAGCAAACCTGTTCAGATTCCCTGTATGGTTCAAAACAAAACAAAACAAAACAAAAAAATAACCAATATTCCACTCCCTTTCCTTCACTGTTAAACTTCTCAAAAAGACCATTCTCAAAAGTTTTCCTACAGTGCTTGCTTCCACATCACTGCCTATTCACTCCACACCTAAAAATCTATTTTCATCTTCCCCAGCTCCTGACACTACTCTCAAAGTCACCAATGGCATTTCTGATGTGTCCTCTTTGACCCTTTTCATGCTATACAACCTTCTTGTAACTCTCTCCTCCTTTGCCTTTTCTGACTTTATACTTTCATGGATCCTCTCTTCCTATTCTGATCTCTTCTTTTCTACTCTTGACCCTTAAATATTGATGTATATATATGAAGAGGAATCTGGTCTCTCCTTTGAGAGCACATTCTACTATTTTTGAATAGCTACAAGTTACCTAGAAAATATTGACTTTAGGGGTGGCTAGGTAGTACAGTGAATAGAGCACCAGCCCTGAGTTCAAATCCAGCCTCAGATACTGAACAAAAAACTAGTCATGTGACCTTGGGCAAGTCACTTAACCCCAATTGCCCCTTCCAAAAAAAAGCAAATAAAACAAAATAAAATATTGTCTTTATATCAAACCCAAATATGCCTCTGAAAATTCTTGTTATCTCTTCTTTGGAGTCAAGTAGAACAGCGCCCCCCTCACTTAATAGATTTTATTTTTTTTCCAATGACATGTAAAGATAGTTTTCAACTTTCATTTCTGTAAGATTTTGAGTTCCAGGTTTTTCTCCCTCTCTTTCCTTCTCCTTCCCCAACACAACAACTTTTAACCCACTTCCACATGACTGACCTTTAGATATTGGAATACGTTTAGCAAGTGCCGTGTCAGATGTTTTACTCTTGTGCTCAAAGATCACTGCAGACAGTGACTATGGCCATGAAATTAAGGCACTTGTTCCTTGAAGGAATGCTTCAAGGCAAATGGCAAATCCGATCAGTATACTAAAAAGCAGAGATCATCTTGCTGACGAAGTTCTGTATAGTCAAAGCTGTGGTTTTTCCAGTGGTAATATATAGCATGAGAGTTGGTCTATAAGGAATGAATGCTACAGAATTGACACTTTTGAATTGTGGTGCTGGAGAAGACTTTTGAGGGTCCTTGCACAGCAAGGAGTTTAAATCAGTCAATACTTAAAGAAATTGATTGGAAGGTTGAATACTAAAACTAAAGCTTAAATAACTTTGGTCACAGTGAGAAAGGAAGGACTCATTGGAAAAGACCCTGATATTGGGAAGGATTAAAGGCAAAAGGAAAAGAAGGCAGAGGATGAGATGGCTAGATAGTGTCATGGAAGCAACAAACATGAGTTTGGACAGACTTTAGAAGATAGTGGAGGCTAGAAGGCCTCCATTGGACACAACAACAACAACAATAAAACCAATCCCTCTGCTACTTCCCGTTGCCACCAGAGTCTTTTCCAGGCTAAACACCCCCATTTTCTTCACTCCATATGGCATAAACTTGAGGTCCTTCACCATCCTGGTGGTTCTTTTTGGACATACTTCAACTTAATTACCCATGTCTTTCCTATATTGTGGCTCCTGAAATTGAACCTACTATTCTAGACATGATCTGACCAGGGCTGGATTTGCATCCAGGTTTTACTGACTGTAAGCTCAGTGCTGTGTCTGTTGTGATGGACCACCGCTTAGCACAGCCAACCAATGGAAATAAAGGATATTGTTCATAGTGTCCTTCCTTTGAACCTGCCAGTAATAGCACTGATCTATATTCTTGGAATTTCTGCCTCTTAATACAGTCCAAGATTACATTTGCCTTTTTGGCTTAGAGTCTCACACTATTGATTAAGTTTGAATTCCACTAAAACTATCAGGTCTCTTTCAAACAATCTTCTCTCATAATTTCTTTGAACCCAAACGTAAGACTTTGCATTCATTCTAATTATATTTCAGCATAATTGATGATCTAGGCAGGGGTGGTGAACCTGCGGCCTCCAGGTCACATGTGGCCTTCTAGGTCCTTGGGTGTGGCCTTTTGACCAAATCCAAGTCTACTGAACAAATCTTTTTGGCAAGGGGATTTGTTCTGTGAAGTTGGGTTCAATCAAAGGGCTATACTTGAGGACCTAGAGGCTACTTGTGGCCTCCAGGCTGCAGGTTCCCCACCCCTGTGACCTTGCCCAATATCCTAGCCTGTCAAAATCTTTTTGAAAAGCATGCCATCTCTGCCTTTATCAAGTGGTTAATGTTAAGCTGCATGGAGTCAAGCACAGACCTCTGGGGCATGTTACTGGAGACATACTTACAAGGTGCATTATCCATGATAGAGTGGAAAGTGCTGGATTTGGATTCAAAGAGCCTTTTCATTTTCCAGACTTTATAAATATAACTCAGAATTGGTCCATCCAACCAGTACTAAATACAACTAATTGTCTGAATTACATCTCATCATCACCTTTTCCCAAGAAGAACATGAGATACTTTTTGAAATGCTTCACTAAAATAGATCAGTCAGTAAACATTTATTAAGCACCTACTGCGTGCTAGGCACTGGGCTAAGCACTAGAGCTATAAAGAGAGGCAAAGGAGTCCCTGCTCATAAGGAACTCACAATATATTGGAGACAATAAGCACATAGATTTGTTAAAAACAAACTTTATACAGGAGAGAGAGAGAGAGTAGGAGACAGAAAGAGAAAGAGAGAGAACTAAAATCCAGAGAGCTTGGGAAAGGCTTCCTGTAAAAGATAGGATATTTATTGGAACTTACAGGAAGTCAGGCAAGCTAGGAGGCAGAGATGAGGGAGAGGATTGCAGGAATGGGGGACAGTCAGAATACCTGGCCGTGAGAGATGGAGTGTCTTCTTTGTGAAACAGTAAGGGGGTTAATGTCACTGAATTGAATAGTGGGAATGGGGAGTAAAGTGAGGGAATATTGGAAAAGTAGGAGGGGGCTAGGTTATGAAGGTTTTTGAATCCTAGAGGATTCCATATTTGATCTTGGAAGTCATAGGTAGTGAGGTTACAGATTTTAAGGCATAAAGATGGAATGACAATATCTTATGCTTAGATAAAGGATTTCGGTGTTTATGAACATGAAAGTGGAACATTTATGGGTGATGGGAAGGTCAAGGTTAATCATCTTTTGTGTGTATCTGAGGATAAGTAAAGGAGTAGGTCATGGGAACTGAGTAGATTGAGGAATTAGGAAGTTAAAGTATTTGATTATAGCATCAATATGTATGTTAAGTCCTCTAGAATGAGGGCAGGAGTTGGGGTGCAGGGTATGAGTTGGGCACTGAACTCATTGAGGAAGGAAGGAGAATGCTCTGAGTATTGATAATGGCCTCCAGGATCTGCATGGAGTAATTAATCTGGATAGTGTGAACCTTAAAGGAACAGAGGTTTGTTCAGTAATGGTAGTAGAGAGTGTCTGGAGGGGACAATGAGGAGCAAGAAATATTTTAACTTGCCCACCGTGATGTCAGATCAGAAAGTACAGAAAAAGAGAAGCCAGTATTGGAAAGAGTTGTAAGGGAAGCACTATCATCAGAACAGCGTCTGGTCTCAATGAGTTCTAGAAGATGGGAAGAATTTGAAAAAACTGAGAGGTTTAAGATGAAAGGAATTTGTTAACTCTGGAGCAAGTATTCCTTTTGCTACATTCAGAACTCTGTGAAGAAAAGGACCGTGTCTTTTTTTTTTCTCGTATCTCTTTTGCAGCCCAGAATGTTCAATTCTCATTCAAGGAGTAAGAATTAATTCCCTGCTTGTTGTTACCATTGACAGATTCCTTAGAATCACCTGTTAGCAAGTTCTATTTTGAGAGAACCATTTTAGTCAATCTATCAGTAAGGGTTGTTTTTGTTTGTTTGTTTTTAGCAAATACCCCAGTCTAATTAGTCATGCAAAAGATCTAAAATTGCCTTATGAAGAGTTGGATCAGTTAAACTGGAAGAAAACAACTGAAAAAAATTTTGAAATACATGAAAAGTTGAAAGCAAAATAGATCAATGATCTGTCACTGACAAAAATTGTGCAGTGTTCTGGCATGAGGGAAAGTAACAGTCTAAATTGTAGTTTAATTTCTCACTCTAAAGAAGTAAGATTTAAATCATAGATCATAGCTTTGGTACTAGATGGAAACTTTGGGGTTATATAGTTCATTACCCTCAGATGAAGAAACTGAAAACCGGAGAAGTTAAGCAATTGACTTAAGTTTACAGAGTAAGTAGGAATTGCTTAAAATAGGGTTTAAATTTACTTTTTAGGGGCGGCTAGGTGGCACAGTGAATAGAGCACTGGCCCTCGAGTCAGGAGGACCTGAGTTCAAATCCAGCCTCAGACATTTAACACAAAAATTAGCCATGTGACCTTGGGCAAGTCACTTAACACCAACTGCCCTCCAAAAAAGCAAAAAAAAAAATTTACTTTTTATAGTAAATATATACTCTTTATAGTAAACACATAGTCAGCTAAGTAATAATAATTAAAATAACGATAGCCCTTACATGATGTTTTAAGACAGTGCTAAGCTTTTAAATATGTTAACTCATTTGATCCTCACAACCCTGGGAGATGAGTGCTATTATTTGTTGCTCAGTCATTTATGACTCTTTGTGACCCCATTTGGAATTTTCTTGGCAAAGATACTGGAGTGGTTTTTCATTTCCTTTTCCAGCTCATTTTAGAGATGAGGAAACTGAGGCAAACAGAGTTAAGTGACTTGCCCAGGGTCACATAGCTAGTAAGTCACACACATAGCATAAAGTGTCTGAGGCCAGATTTAAACTCAGGTAGATGAGTTTTCTTGACTCCAGATCTGGCACTTTATCTGCTTAGCTGCCCAAGTGCTATTATTATCCCCATTTTAAAGAAAAAAAAATATGTAAAGGCACAGAGGTGAAATGACTTGCCCAAGGTTACACAGCTAGGGAGTGTCTGAGGCAGTATTAGGACCCATTCACATCAATACTTCAAGGATATGTCATTTTTAAAGCATATTTTATTGGTGCCTTTTGTCTTAGCCATTTCTGAAAAAGCACTCCTCCTTCCTACCCCCAGACTGAAGCCTTCCCTTGTAACCAAGAAAAATAAATAAATGTAAGTTCCTGATACAGTGACTATATCTGACAAGGTATTCAACATGCTGCCCTATTAATCCCTCTTTCTTCCATGAAGAGGGAGCTATTTCATTATCTGTTCTCAGGAACTATCATTAGGTTTTCAGTTACTCAGTGTCTTTACTTCTGATAATAATACTTGTACGTATTATCCTTTTGAATCTGCTTATTATATTATGTCCACTTTATACATGCTCTAAACAGGAAAGCTTCTGATTTGAATGAGGGATTCTGGGAGTAGGGGTGGATTGTGAGCTGGTGATTGGTATGACTTGTTCCCTAGAATGCATATATGCATATAAACTAAGACTCCAGGCACCCCATGCCCACCATAGCCTTTTGTTTGTGTGGAACAGTTAGATAAGTATATTGGTTCCTGCCCCTCTATCCTTATTGGAAAACTCAAAAAAATTCTCTTATCTCAATGGTCCAGTTTGCCCCCCAACACTTTATGATGAGGGCAGTCTCCTATTAAAGCCATATTGTTTGCATGTTCTACGTGAGTATGGTGTTTGGTCTTGGAATGTAAATACTGTTATACATCTGGACCCACCCCCATTATATGCTGCCCTTAGACTGAGAGCATGAGGGCTGTGCATGGAGATTCCTACCAGCATCTATTCTCCTTCACCCTTATGAGAAGCAGTTGTTCTTTGTCCTTCATTCTCAAGGAGAACCATGGCATCAGGAAGATGATGCCATGATTTGCAAGTGAATTGGATTTAAATGAGGCAGGGCTATGCAAGGCCACCAGCCTCACTTTATCCTCCAGAGTCAACTGGGTCCAGTGGCCAAATATTCATCTTGACAAGTGGAGATGGCCCAGGATGCAGTGGGAGACCTTGGACCTTTTAAGCTTGGACCTTTTAAGCTAAGGTAAACTCCATGAGAAGCAGTAAAGTTTTGTCAACTACTCTCCTTGTGTGGTGCTATTGCTATTCATCCCAATGGTTCTCTCCCAATTTGTACTGTAATGGCTGATATTCTCTTCCTTAAAGGCAGGGACAGTAGTGATTTTTGGTTTGTTTTTGGCTTTCTTTGTATCTCCATTCCTTAGTATAGTGTCCAGCACAGAGTAAATACAACTAGGTGGCTCAGTGGATAGAATGTTGGACTTGGGATCAAACATATTAGCTATATGACCTTGGGCTTGTCAGTCTCTATATGCCTTAGTTTTCCCATTTGTAAAATAGAGATAATAATTGCACATATCTCTCAGGATTGTTGTAAGGAGCAAATGAACCAATATATGTAAAGCAATTTGCAAATCTTAAAGTGGTATGTATATATATATTATATGTAAATATATTATAGAATATATTATATGCTGTAGTGTTATATGTAAAATTATTATAGTACATGTAATTTAAGGCATGGTATATAAAACACTATATCTATTAT
>JAQQSW010024566.1:0-10063 GCA_028646575.1 Pseudocheirus occidentalis | reverse complement strand
GGGTGGGGGATGGGGAGGAAGGGGAGAAAAATCTATAACTGAAGTGACTATGGAACAGAATCTTGTAACCTAAAAGTGAACAAACAAGTTAACTTTAAAAATAATAATAATAAAATTAAATTAAAAAAAAAAGAATACTGTTGATTCATTCTTCCCAGAGCATTCTGCCTAGAGCAGAAAGACTCCTTATACCAAAGTTTTCCTAGGCATTTAACTAGAAGTAGTATGTAAGGCTGCTGAAATGAATTGGGTTGCTACTAAGATGGCACATTTTCTCCATGTTTGGTTTGAGTAGGAAGCCACTTCCAGGGGAAAGGGAGTGATCGGAGAGGTTCTATTCAAGGGGAAGAGTAGGCTGACCTCTAGAAGATGGGGGCCATGTAAAAGTCATTGGTAGTCTTGCAATTCAGCCAGCTCAGCAGCACACTACTATGTTACAGTTAGAGATGTAAAAAACATAGAAAAGAAATACATTGTATAGAGATCCTTGGGTGTTCAGCCTGTACCAGGGAGTTGTTTTCTGACCCAATATGTAAAAACACTGGCATTGTTAGGCAATAGCACTCAGTGATTACATGTAGCTTTGTCAAGTGACCACTCAGGTAAATGTAATGGTAATGGTAATTTGGAGATCTTCCCTGCCCCTTAATAAGCCTAAGGGAATTTGAAGACCTTCCTTGCTTTGAAAATAAACTCTGCCCCTAATAGGCTGAATGTAGTCTCATGGAGCCTGTGATGGGAAGAGTTTGCTGCAAGGTGGAGTGGATCCCACAGGAAGCTGGGAGTCAGAACAGATAGATGGTGGGAGGAGAGAGGACAGCAGGCAAGCAGACAGGCTTGTGAGTAAATGTTGATTTGTGGGAAGACTAAAGGATGCTGTGGCTCTCTGTGCTGCTGTGATTTATTAAACTTTGTTGCTACTATAATGGAATTGGCTTACTGGTTTGGGGATTCTGTTTTCTGATATCTAAATAAATGTTTTGCTTCTGTCTTCTGTATAGAGAGTCCATTATATTTTGTGATTGAGCACCATGCAGGTATATTTATAGTGACCATCGGCACTGTGAATATTGCATTGGCACTATAGTAAATGACCTTATAAAGGACCTGATGACAGTAGTTTAGCTCTATTTCCTTATTCCCAATAGCAGATAAGAAACAGACAAACAAAACAAAGCAAAACTTGGGAAGACTTTCCAGTTCTCCTTCATAAATCTCTCATTGTTTTAGACCAATGTTGTTTTATAAATCTTAGTATTCATTGAACCTTTTTTCAAAACGTATGGTAACCATGGGAAAGACACAGTTAGGGAACCAAGAACAGACCAATTTGATAAAGTGAGGTATTCATCATTCCTCATACATATTCCCCTCTCTTTTCTTTGTGTGCATCTCCATTTTCTATGCCTAAAATTCCCACTCCTATCACCAATTTCTGCCTATTGAAATCCTACCCATTTTTAAAAACACCTTAAATGCAATACACTTCCACAGTCTCCTTGCTCACAAAGGACCTTTTCCATTGTCATATCTTGTACAGAGGGCAGCAAAGTGATGCAGTGGATAGAATTCTAGACCTGAAGTCAGGAAGACTCTTCTTCCTGAGTTCAAATCTGACCTCAGGCACTTACTAGCTGTGTGATCCTGGGCAAGTCACTTAATCCTGTTTGTCTCAGTTCCTCTTCTGTAAAATGAGTGGGAGAAGGGAGTAGCCAACCATTACAGTATCTTTGCCAAGAAAACCCCAAACGGGGGCATGATAAAAAACCAACAATTTTGTACATTCTTACTCTTCAACATGATTATTAGTTCTTTAGTACTTCGATAGAATTGTTATCCCATTTAGAAAGTTTATAGCCTATCCATCCCTTATCATCTTTATTCCTGTTCATATTTTCATAGAGATCCTCTATAGACTATTTCTCCTGTGTATTTGTGGCCTTACTCTTTGACAAGTACTCTGGTTGTCCATTACAGCTTCATGCTGTCCTTAGAAAAGTCCTCTGTACATCCACAGGAAAGTCACTCAATCTCTTTTTCCATTGATTTTTCTGATCATATTTTCCCCCTTTGGATAATATCCTTTACACTATGTGTAGGAAAATCATTATTGAAAATATACTAGAGTCTACATGCATGTCTGTATATTGACCTTTAAATCATCCTCAAGTTTTATTCTTTGGATATCTTGGTTACCCAGGATACATCATCACTGGGAGAACATAAATGTTAAAACCATGAGCAGTTAGGGATCATTGAAAACATTCTACAATTTCTAAAGTTGAATTCAATCCATTTTCCCACTTCGGTTCTGGACCAAGTTTATTGTCTGTTTTCGAGAACATGATCTAGGTATGTAAGTGCATTGATGAGCCAACTCATTGAATTGGTTGTTCAACTGCATGTGAAAATCCAGACATATAGTTATACTTTATCCATTTGCTTTTAGTGTATCTATTGTTAGATTTCCCTTTTGGGTAGTCAAAATTTTATTGACAAGACTTTGTCATATTCTAGGATTGGTTCAATCAGTGCAATAACATCTGCAAGCATAGGCATTTGGAGGGTCATACCATCTGTTAGAAATTATTCTTCTCTATAAAGAGTCAGGAATTCTGCTAAATAGAAATTTTAGAACTTCTTAACAATAAGAATGATCAAAAAATGGAATTGGCTGTCTTGAGAGGTAGTAGCTTCTTCTCTATGAGTCTTCAGGTAAAAGTTGTATGACTCTTTATTAGGGATATTAGAAAAGGGATCTTTGATAACTCTGGGTTAAAACTGGATGGCTTCTGAAGACCCTTCCAACTCTATGGTTCTGTGACTCCATTTTCACTACAAGATCTTAACCTTTTTTGGTTCCTTGATCTTTTTGACAGTCAAGTGAAGCATTATAGGTCACGTCTCAGAATCATATTTTTAAGTGTGTAAAGTAAAAAGAGACATAGTCAATAAGAATTTATTAAGTGCCTACTTTATGCCAGTCCCTATGTTAAGTTTTTGGGATTCAAAGAAAGGCAAAAGATAGTTCCTGCTCTCAAGGAACTCAGTCCAATGGGGGATACAATACTAAAACACCTATATATAAACAAGATATATTCAGGATAATTTTGTGGGGGTAACCAGGCACTAGTCTTAAGGGAGATGAGGAAAGACTTTTCCTAGGTGTAGCACCAACACAATATTCACAGTACCTACAATGACTATGAATATACTGGCTTAATTGGAAATTGAAAGAGGTCAGGGAAGACAGAGTTAGGGATGAAGAGAGAAGAATGTTTCAGGCATGGAAACAGTCAATGAAAATGCAAGCACTCAGAAGATGCTATGTCTTATACAAGGAACAGCAAGGAAGCCAATTTTACTGCATCAAGGGTATGTGGGGAGAATAAGGTATAAAAAAGACTGGAATGGTTGCAGGAGGGAGGCAGATTACAAAGACTTTGAATACCAGACAGATTGGACATGGGTGGTGAGAGATAGTCCTGGGTTGTAAGTATGAAGTGGGAGAAGGATTTAAGGGGAAAGATAAGTAATGGTATGACATGGTCAAATCTATGCTTTAGGAAGTATAATTTGACAGCAGAGTAGAGGATGGACTGGAGTGGAAAAAGACTGGTGGAAGGGAGACCAGCTTCCACAATAACTTCCAGGTTATTGAAATAATCTAGATATGAGGTGATAAAGACCTGTACTAGAATCGTTGGAAGTATCAGAGAAGAGGAGGAGATAAATATATACACCTATATGACTTGGTAACAGTTTTGATATGACAGGGAAGAAAGAGAATGAGGAGTTAAGAATGTCACCTATGTTGTGAGCTTGGATATCTGGGGGGGAGGGATGGTAGTACCATTGATTACAAAGAAAACTAATTATATTGACATACGGTTATCAGAATATTACAAAAAAGTTTCCAGGCCCATGGTTAAGAATCTTTGATTTAGACCCTAGGAAGGACATTCTCCATGACTAGGGCTGACATCTTGAATAAGCAAACCTCTCCTTGTTTCATTCCTCAATATCAGAGGATCACTGATTGGTTAAATTTACTTTGGAATTTTGTATGACCTCATCATGTATACCAGAGACTTTCATAAAGAAGAGAATTTAAGACTAAATTTTGCTCTACTGAGTCATATTTTTTTTTTACAATTAACAGATGATAAGCCTAGTAGGATCTTGTGTTTGATGTATTTTTAGTCAAATGTATAAGTGTAAATATATGGACTAATGCCTGTACAAAATTACTTTGGAAAGTCTGTAGCACCTGTTTCTTTCTCTTATTTTATCCAAGATATCTTCAATAGGTAAGAAACTGTTTTATGTAAAAACTTTGTAAAAATGAGAAAGTGGAAAATGGATCAGTCATTATTTATTATACTATTGATCATTTTTTGGCCTGAAGTTTTATATCCTTCCAGTCTTTTCCCTTCTATGAGCTATCTCATAAAACTGTCTTTCAGTGCTTTCCAAATTTGCAAAGGGGGAAGGCAGATATTATATCATCCTAATAGATTTTAAGTTACCATGAGGACAGGAACTACTTCCTATGTAGCTTTGTATCTCTTCCAACAATAAACACAGTGCTAAAGGCAACTTAACCCTTATGTATGGACTTTAATTGATCATGTTCAGGCCTAGCAGAAGAGGGAATCGAGGCTAAGTAAGCCTCAAGGAAGACTACAGGAAGACTTGATCTGAGACCTTATTACTACAGAGGGAAATTCTATTTAAAAAGAAGCAATGAGTTTTGGAGGGAATCTCTGCTACCACACTCAGCTAATATCTAAAGTGCCAATGACAGATTACCAGTTCCCTTTTCAGAGAAGACAGTAGAGTGATTGTGGTAAGCCAGTAAAAGTCTTTAATAGATTTCTTAGGAAGAGTTCCCACAACTAGAGAATCTAAATATATATAAAAAGATTATTCATTCAGTACACAAATGGAGAATTCAATCAGTGTCATTAATTAGATACTTGTTATGTGTCAGGCACTGTGCTAAGTACTGGGGATGCAAATACAGAGAATGAAACAATTACTATTCATGAAAAGCTTAGATTCAAAAAGTGGGGAGGGGAAACAACAAGCATGCAAGTAGGTACATGTGCAAGAAAAGTGGAAATGTGGACATTGCAGGACTAGGTTACCATGATGTACCACTTTCAAGAGAATTCAATTTGCTATTTTCTTCTTTTGATCAAATTTCCTTCTATTACACTATGGATGGCTTGCTTGCAAATTGGGATTTTGGTGTCATCTTTTCTACTGGGGATATTCTGTAGAGCAGCGGTTCTCAACCTATGGGTTATGTTCAATTTAAATACATCCTGCATATCAGATAATGTAAATTACAGTAGCAAAATTACAGTTATGAAATAGCAACTAAAATAATTTTATGGTTGGGGTTCACCACAACATGAGGAGCTGTATTAAAGGGCTGTACCATTAGGAAGGTTGAGAACCACTGGAAAGCTAAGATATGTGAAAAAAATAACCTGGGATCTTCACGTTACCACAAATCTGATAAAAAGATTACACATTCTATTGACATGTGGTTATCAAAATGGAAAATGTTTGTACATGTTTGAGAATGTTTATACTCCTTTCCTCCATCTACACATGAAAATCTACTCTTTTCATCATTTTCTGCCTGCTTTTTGCCCCTCCCTCATTACAGGGTCATCTTTTTTGCTTAGCCAATCCATCACTCCATTTCTTATGCAGCATTATGGTTCTAATTGTGAAAACCATCTCACCACTACATTTTCTTGGTGGAAAGGTCAGACAATATTGGTTCAAAAATGTCCTCATTGTTCTAGTATACCTGCTCTTAAGTGTACCAGAACTTGAAATGGCATTGATAGTCTACATCTAACTCATTTTAAAGAGTAGGACAGGGATATTTATTAGACCCTGAGTGCTACATTATTTTGTGAGTTCCCTGATGGCAGGGGTTGTTTTTGACATTCATTGAATTCTCAGGACTTAGCAGAATGCCTGGTATATAGTAAGAGTTTAATAAATGCTTGTCAATGAATTCCTAGACTCGCTTCCCTTTTTGGTGAATTTTTGCAATTCTTATACTTCGGGGAAATGATAATTTTGAGCTTCTTAGCTTCTTAGCCAGGTGCTCTGAGATCTCTGTTTGTTAGAGGTCTAAATGGAAGACAGAAGTATGTATGTGGGATGTAGGTGAGAGGGGCAGGTGAGAGGGAAGAGTGAAAAGAGATGTAAGTAGGGACTTGGACAGAGTGGTCAATGGGGGTAATTAAGCCTCTGCTATCCCAGAATTCCTTTATCTTTTTTAATGTTACTCCATGTCACTGGACTGATGTCTCATTATACCTGTACAAGAAATACCATTATCTTTCTCACGTTTAGTTGCTGATTGAAATGAAGGTGCATTATCTAAATAGTTGAATCAAGGAGTATATAACTAAAGCTCATTTCAGTCTGATCTGTATTTCTCAGTATTTTCTCAAGTTAACAGCCTCCTGTGAAAATTACTTCATTCAAGTGTTTTCACCATAATTTGGACATAATTTAGTCTAGACCAAATGGTAATAAGAACTTTGTGGAAAACAGCACTTAATTTACATCTTTATGTTGGTTTCTTCCCTCCACAATCCCCCATTCAAAAGATGGATGTTCCAGAGTAATTCAGATCTTTCTTTCAAAAAAACAACTAATGATGTATTTCCAAAGAAATGGCCCCAATTTATTAACCATGCAGTTATTAAATAACCAGTATGTGCCCAGCAATTGTTTGGTGCTTGGGGAATACAAAGGATCTAGGAGAAAAAGTCTCTGCCCTTGAAGACTTTATAGGATAAGTAGAAGGGGAGACAGGAGGTAGAAACATGAATTCCTTGAGAATATAAAACAGGATGTAATCATATGCTAGGTTATGTGTTATAAACCATTCATGCTACAGAGATTCAGGGAAACTAAAGATGTTCATTTGCTATAATTATCAGGGAAGGTTTTGTGAAGGGCATGAGACTTGAGCTGGATTTCAAAAGAAGTATATGATTTAGAGAGGTGGATAAAAAGGGTACAAACTTCCAAAATGGGGAAACATCATGTAGAAAGTGCTTTGAGTGCAGAAAGATCTAATTTATATTTGTTATCTCCTCTAATATTCAAAACTCCACCCAGTATCAGCATTTTATTAAAGCTTGTGAATGAACCAACTTTATGGACCAACTATGAAGGAAGGAAGGAATGAGAACAACAGAAAAAGGGAAAAGTGTAGATAATGTGTGGGATAGTATGGAAAGACTGCTGGTTGAAATAGTGTGTTTATTCTGGAGAGTTATGGTATGTAAAACTGGATCAGGCCTTGGAGAATATTTCATATATTGTGGGACAATTTATTGTAGTATAGATTAATTAAAAATGAGTCATAGTTCAAAAAACCCAAGATTTCCTTTGAAAAATTCAGCTATACGATGGTCTCATTATTTCATGTTTTAAAGGGGACTAGTATGTGTTAATTAATTAAACACCACTCTCCTCTGACCCCTCCAAAAAACAAGGTTACAACCCTTATATAAAGGAAAGGTCAAAAGAAGTGATTTACATGTAGTTAAAAATAAAGCACACTCTGTATAAGATCATGATTTCTGACCTCTTTTGAGTGTGCTTGAGGCTTCTCTTACTCTCTGTGGGATAATGAAATTGAATTCAAAAGAAGTGGAAAGACCTGATAAAAGAATAGTAATGGAATAACTTCCATTGTCCTAATGATTATGGCTCATGCTTTTCTGTTGAGTAGACTGGTCCATTGTAATCTGATAGTGATAGAAGGTGACAGAAATGCTATAGATCATTTTCAAACCAAAGCAAAATGAAACTTTGTAGAGTACTCTTAATAGATATGGGAAATTCATTGATTATATTCTTAGAAGTAAAAACCTATCTTATGAGTTCAGAATCTCAGACTCTTACAGAACTCTAAGCTTCTGGAGAAGTTCCTTTATCAGTTGAGTTCTGCAATGTTGCTGTAGTTTTTGGGCAAAAAATTCTGTCCAAATCTTCCTCTTTTCTAACAGGGGTATCTGTTCCTAAGGACATCTAGGTGGCACAGTGGATAGAGAGCTGGGCCATGGTCAGGAAGATTCACCTTCATGAATTTAAATCTGGCCTCAGATGCTTTCTAGCTGTGTGACCTTGGGCAAGAAACTTAACCCCGATTGCCTCAGTTCCTCATTTGTAAAATGAGCTGGAGAAGAAAATGGTGAACCACTCCAGCATCTCTGCCAAGACAGCCCCAAATGTCACGAAGTGTTGGACACAACTGAAATGACCCAACATCATCTAGTCCTTACTTATTTATCCTGTTCCTACTTGGAAACCTCTTCCTTCTGCCCTTTCCCTTCTCTGGGACATCCAATTATTCAAGTATGTCTCTACTTGGAACAGTCTAGAAATTTATCTAAGTTTCCTAATTGGGAGGGGACTCCTTATCTAAGGCTTCAGGAGAAGGAACCCAGTCAGACTTGCCTGAACAGGACCTGTCCCTGTCCTTTGAAATACCTATACCACCATCATTCTAGAGAAGGCAAGACCTCTATCCTTAGCAAGCAACCATGAATCCTACGCTGAGCCACCTACCCTGACCTGATATAACCAAATTTGCTATGAATTGTGCGTTTAGTAGTCCTGGAACATCATAGATTCCCTCTTCCCTAAGTATTAGTAACAGTACCGATGTGAGGGTCACGTGTGGGTGACCTAGATTGGAGGTGTAAGTCTTAGCCCCAGTGGGAGAGGCTCATTAGATTGCCCTTAGTAGTTCCTTTTTCCTTTTCATTCCTACTTTCCATTCCTTTGAATTTTTCTTGTGAAGTCACCTGCTTTTCTATATTAGGCTTTCCCTTAGGGATAGGGATGGTATATAGACTGGAACAGTGGCTTAATTGCTATGAGAAAATTCCCTCCACAAATGTAGGCAGGCACTTTCTCTGCAACTGTTAGTCTTGGGAAACTGATTAGAACTCTATTAACGGTGATAATAGCTAACATTTACATAGAACCTACTATGTGCCAGACATTGTACTAAGCACTATTTTATCTCACAACAGCTCTGTGAGGTAGATGCTATTGTTATGCTCATTTCACAGACGAGAAAACTGAGGCAGGCAGACAGTGAGTAACTTGTGCAGGGTTACACAGCTAGTGAGAGTCTGAAGCTAGATTTGAATTCAAATCTTGACTCCAGGCCTGGCATATTTAGTATCCATCGCACATTCTAGCTGTCTTGTTAGGTGACTTGCCCGATATATGCCAAGGTCAACCCTGAATCAAATCCTTCCTGAGTCTGAGGCTACCTCTCTATCCACTAGTCCAAAACACCAAATCAAAGGCCCTACAATTTTCACCATCCACTGGCTTATCTGTTTCTTCCCTAAAGATGTTTTAACACCAGAAACGAACTTTGACAAGCACTTGTAATATTTCCATCCGAGTGAACTAGAAGGAAAGGTTCCAGTCAAAACATTATGCTGTCTAGCCACTGTGACTTTTGAAATGCTCACAGAGCAGTCTCATTATACGTAAAAGGCTCTGTCTAAGCACATGGAATGATATAGTTGAAACAACTAGAAATCTTAATCATTTGAGGAATATAATTTTTGCTTATTATTCTTATGCCCAGGTGAACGCCATGGTGTGGGGAGGTACAGCACTTAAGTAAAGATAATTCCAGTGACCTATTGGGATCCAATTATAAAGTACAATTCTTCCCTGATCTTCTCTTTTTGATTCCTTTAAATGTAGATGTGTTTCGGAGTCTCCAGTCCGGGTGGGCGGCAGCGCTTCGGGCAGCTGCGTGGTGCCATGGCGGCGAGCGCGGGGCCGGGCGGCGACCTAGAGGAGCAGCGGCTGCGGCCGGAGGCAGTGGCCTTCCAGGCGAGCGAGCATCAGCACATCCGATACAACCCACTGCAGCATGAGTGGGTGCTGGTGTCCGCTCACCGAATGAAGCGCCCCTGGAAGGGGCAGGTGGACCCCCTCCCCACTGATACCGTACCTCGGCATGATCCCCACAACCCCCTCT
>JAQQSW010024565.1:0-10063 GCA_028646575.1 Pseudocheirus occidentalis | reverse complement strand
GCTTTATTTCTTCTGGCTTTATAAATGAGGAGATTGCCCCAGGTGTTTCCAATCCACTCTCCTCTCAACTCCAGCTGTGATTACTCCTAAGGAGTTAACTGGAAGTAAGGAGCTAAGCCTTTGAGGTGCCAAGTGCCTTCAGTAGGTGCCAATAGAAAGGGGCATGGAAGATCTTCTGATTTCATTAACATTACAACATCACAGAGACTCAGTTTCCTTGTTTTGAAAATGGAGATATGATATGATAATACCTATCACCTACCTGAGAGAGTTGTTTGTAAGGCTCAAAAGCAGTAGCATATACAAAGTAATTTGCAAAATGCTGAAGGATCACATTTTCAGCTACCATTTCAATTTAACCTCTCAGAGCTGCAGGTTTCTTACTTACAGAATGGAGATAGGAACATGTGCCTTACACATGGACTTGTTGTGAGGCTCAGAGGAGACAAGGGGCTATAAATATCTAGTAAACATTAAAACATTCTAGTAATTCCAGTTATTACCCTAGATATGCAGAGGTCATGGGCTGCTAGATGTGTGAATGCGTCCTGACATATTAAACAGCCATCAATATATACTTATGGTTATTACTATTTGAACAATTAATATTTATATTCATACTTATTCATATTACAACAAGCATTAATGCTGTCAGTCTCCAAGTTGAGCTCAAAATAGTGGAAATAGGAAAAAAAAAACTTTTTAGATAGGTAGTCAACTGGGAAAAACAGACAGAGACTTTCTGATGTTAATAGAGCTATGTGGTACACTGGACAGAACACTGGGCCTGGAGTTGGAAAGATCCAAGTTGAAGTCCTGATTTAGATGCTTATCAACTGTGTGAACCTGGCCAAGTCACTGAAACTCAGCCTCATTTTCCTTATTTCTTTTTTTGAAATCTTTAGTTAAGAAGTTTCTTGGAGTAGTAGAGGAAGATAGAAATAGATCAAAATCACTCAAATTAAGAGAGGCTGGGAAAGGCTTGTAGAAATTATGACTTAAGCTGAGATTTGAAGGAAGCCTGGGAAGCTAGATGGCATAGTGGATAGAATGTTGGTTCTTGGGTCAGAAAGACTCATTTTGCTGAGTTCAAATCCAAACTCACACTTACTAGCTGTATGACCCTGAGCAAGTCACTGAACACTATTTACCTTGGTCTCCTCATCTATGAAATGAGCTGGAGAAGAAAGTGGCAAACCATTCTAGTATATTTGCCAAGAAAACCTCAAATGGGCTCCCAAAGATTTGGATATAATAAAAACAAGGAAAGCAAGAGGTAGAGATGAGGATGGTGAGTATTCCAGTCATGGAGGATAACCAAAGAAAAGATTAGACTGGATGAGTTCAAAGGCTCTGTTCTAAATCTAAATCTAACCTTTGAAGTATTTTTTCGATTGTCTCTTACAGAGGCTAAAAACACACGAAATTTCTAGGATTTAGGTCCAGATGAGAATTGAGAAGTCACCTTGGACAATGTCCTCATAGTACGTACAGGTAAGGAGGAAACTGGGACCACTCAGCCACTGCAGTATTTCTGAGGAACAGTGTCACCTCCTACTCTTCTTTCCATACTTGAAATGACACCAGTGTAGTGCTTGTATGGGAACAATAATTACCCACACTTCTATAGGGCTTTATAGTTTACAAAATGTTTGCCTTATGACAACCTTGAGTCAGTCAGTCAAGTAGTATTGATGTCACTCTTCCTAGTACTGGAAGCTATGTGTATAATTATCTTTGCTTCCCAAGAATCATACTCTAAAGCATATTCTCCTTTACGGAATAAGAATCAAGCTCTTTGAAATTTTGACTTGGAGTTACTTGCTAGACAACCCCAAGACTGATAATGCCCAAGAAAATTTTCTTTCTATTACTAGAAGATTGGATTCTGGATTTCCAATTCCTGTGAAATCAGTCCTCCTATAACTTGGAGACTAGAGTTCAGAAATGACATTGCTCAGGATTTCCTTTCTCAGGACAGTTACATGTTTGCCTCTGTGTCTGTCTATGGACTATCTCAATATTCCAACACTACTCCAGCTATTACCCCTTCTTGGGCAGTTCTCTGGTCTCTGTGCTCAGAAGAGAGAAAAGAAAGGGAGAAAAGGTAGCAGGAGCATGGGTCTAAAATTTCTCTTTTCAGGTCACATAGACTCAAGCATTTGAAGCCTACCATTGGCTGGTTTTAGAAAGTAGCCATTAGTGGCTCCCATTTATGCCTCTGCTGAGGGAGAAGGGGAAATCCTATCATCACCATGTACTTCACTTTCAAAATCTCTATGTAAAAAATTTCAAAAAGAGAAGAGTAAATAATGGCCCATCTTGTACTATTAATAGACCATTACAAAGGAACACCTCTCCTTTAGAAATCAAGCCAACAAATTCCCCTTGAGGGTATTCTCAGATCAAGGAAACATCCTCAATATGACATCAAGGAATAGCTCCAAGACAAGCAATTAATCTTTGAGGCAACCTTACTATTGAGACTTAATCACAAAACAATTTCTTTAGTCATGTCAACAATGCATCAACAGAAATGTTTACATTTTTCATGGTGACATGCTTTCAAAAGCCTAAAATAACATTTAACTAGCCAAAATGCTCATCAAATTGATCCATGAACTCCTTTATTCAACTACTTAGCCCCTATGTTATTTAAAAAAAATAATGATGATAATAACTAACATTTATTGAGCATTTTAAAATTTACAAAGCATTTACAAACATTATCTTGCTTGATCCTTACAAAAAATCTGGGAGGGAGGTGATAATATTACTCACATTTTACAGATGAGGAAACTGAGGCAGGAAACAGATGGTAGAAATAGGAGGGGAAAAAACTGATTTTTCCCAGGGTCTCACATAGCTAATAAGTGTTGAACTCATGTCTTCCTAACTTTGGGACTGAAAGTTTCCATTGAAACAGGCAGTGAAAGTCACATTGCAATTACACTTCACTTGTCACAACACTTCATGTAGGTAAATATTATTCAAAACAGTTTATCTGAGCCAGGGAAGAACTTTGTGTTTTACTCCCAGACAGCACCAGGAGTGCCTTTTTTTGATCCAAATGATGCTTTTTATCTCATGGTAATTAGTTAGCCGGAGCTGCTACAAAAGGAAAATAATCTCCCTGGAAGGGAAAAAAACAAAGTTAACACCTCCCCACAACTCTATTTTCCAGGAAAAGCAACTGGAGGCTTTCAATTTTCTGTAGAGTTGACTATGTTGACAGAAGTCTTTTTATCAACACCTTTTTATTCTCCTTCCCACCCATCCAGTGCCCTCACTGGGCAGCATGCAGAAAATAAAGAGGTAGGAAGATATGGCACCTGACCTCATGGAGGTTACACTCTTATAGGGTAAACAGTAAGGGTGCTAGTAAGTGAAAATAAATACAAAGCAGAGTGTGAGCATGCTTGGGGTGGGAGTGGGAAAATCAGTCAGAGAGAGTATGATCAAGACCCCATGACCACATTCAGAATTGGCTCCCTAGTCAGAAGCTCCCTTCTGTGATCACTATTTTCTGTTCTCTTATGCCTGTCTATCTATTCATCCCTCCAACTGGATCATTTCTTGTATCTCATATATGCCAAACACTAAACTATATGATAGATTCTACAGATACACAGACAATAATGAAACACCCTTCAGGAACATCTAATCTCTTTGGAGAGACATATGTAAGTTAAAGTATATACAAGGCATACAATGAAGAAATAAAAGGTGGAGAGAAGGGGTGGGTGGGAAAAATTAGCAGCTGAGGGGAATAATATGGAAGATGATGCTTGAGTGAGCTACAGACCTCCTGTATTCTTTCCTCCTTTATCCTTATGCTTTAATTGTACTATCTGGAGCCTATATTCTACTATTAGCGAACTGGCCTTTTCACAGTGTGTTCCAAAAGTCTTAATGCAGTTTAGGTTTTGGTAAACTAAAATACTTAAAGAAGGAAAAAGTATCTGTGCTTAAAGAGCTCATATTCAAATGGAAAAGTGTCTTGTTTCAGGAGGAAATTAGGTTCCCTCTCAATGGAGGTTTTCAGGGTTAGGTTGAGTTATCACTTTCTGTTTTAAAGGATTATCTACCCCACCCCTGCAGTCCCAATTTAGGTAAACTAAATGGTCATTGAGGCTCCTTCCAATCCTGAGATTTGGGAATTCCTAAAGGGTGATGGGAGTTCACAGAAGGGAAGAGATAAAAGACTAGTTCATTCTGAGTTTACACAAATATGAACTTGGACCCCTGCCATGTATACCCCAAGATTCTCAAGACTTCTGCCCCAAGATTCTCAAGACCCCAAGAAGTCTGCAAATAGAAGTTCTCACATTCTCCTCTTCAACACAGGAAAATGTCTTATACATTCTTTCAATCTCACCTTGTAAATGGTTCTTAACCCTGGGAACCCCCAAAGACATGCATATACTTGTTGCTCAAGGGCCAAGACTCATCTGTTATTTCCTCTTGGAGCAATTCTTCCCAGCTCTGAACTCCAGAGGTGTTTGACCAAGGTGATGCTCTATCAGCCTCTTCCTCTTTGAATTAACATTTTCCCAGTCATTACCCCTGAATGAATTGGAAATGGACCTGGGTATGCTGATCATATCCAGGGAAAGAACTATGGAGTCAGAGTGCAGAAAAACAGATTATTTCCTTTATTGTTTTGTTTTATTTTGTTGTTGTTTTTCCTTTCTTTCTTTCTCATGGTTTTTCCCATTTGTTATAATCTTTCTGTGAAGCATGACTAATGTGAAAATGTGTTTAATAGGAATGTTATGTATGAAGCCTATATCAGATTGCAAGCTGTCTTGGGGAGAGAAGGGGGAGTGAGAGGGAGAAAATTTAAAATGTAAAACTTATGGAAGTAATTGTTGAAAACTAAAAATAAATAATTTAATTTTTTTTTTTTTGCTTTTTGGAGGGCAGTTGGGGTTAAGTGACTTGCCCAAGGTCACACGGCTAGTTTTTTGTGTTAAGTGTCTGAGGCCGGATTTGAACTCAGGTACTCCTGACTCCAGGGCCGGTGCTCTATTCACTGCACCACCTAGCCGCCCCATAAATAATTTAATTTTAAAAAAAAGAAATGGACCTGTGTTCAAATCCCACCTCTGATATTTACTACTTGGGCCACTGTGGCCAAGTTGCTTAATCACCCTGTGCCTCAGTTCCCTCATCTGAAAAGGAGGAATCTTCTAGATTTAGAATTAAATACTCTCCCTAGCTCATGCTGCTGGTTTTTATTCTTAGTCTTTCAGGGCTTTTTTTTTTTTAATGTCAGAGAAGAAAATAGAAGGTTTTAGATGAGAAATATTTTCCCAAAGGGAAGATGTTTTGATAAATTCAGAATTCTGTGACCTAACCAAGCTTCCAGGTGCCTGAGAGAAATACCTATCATATTCATCTATCAATTTACTGTATTGTCTTCAAAAAACAGAGGCTGGTGGTAGAAATCCAAGGCATTTCATAACATTAGCACCATCTCAGGGAAGGTACGTACAGAAATCAATTCGACAAATTCCTAGTCTGTTCATTTCTAAAGTTGAAAAAAAAATACTTACTGAACAAATCAACAAGTACTTATTAAGCACCTACTACATGTTGGATATTATGCTAAGTGCTCATTATGCGCTCGGGATTGGATCTACAAGGTCAAAAACAAAAATGTCCCAGCCCTCGAGGAATTGATGCTCTATCAATGAAAGTTGCAAAGAGTTTTCACAGCCCCAAAACAATTGCCTTCAGTTCAATACAAGAAATTGTTATGATTGCAGGCTCTGCACTAGGCCTTGGAAATATAACAGCAAAAATGAAATCAGTCCATGCCCTCTTAGTGCTTACATTTGAGTGAGAGAAGTGAAAACTTCTCAGACTATACTCTAGAATGTAATAAGGCTTTTCCTGGCAAACAGGCCCAAGTTCCCCTTCCCCAGAAATCGCATGATTTACAAAGACTCAGAACTCAGAGTGGTAGGGAGTCACCGCTCTCCTCACTGACACCTCAGTATAAGATATGCCAAATAAGGACAGAAGGGCTTTCTCAAATGTACGTTGGGTGGTCTGCTGTTTCCTTGTTCTAGTACTTGACATAGATTGCAGGGCTTAGATCATATACCTGCCTTCCAGCCAATGGAAGAAAACGGTCAGAGGAAGACTTCAGTTAGGGCTTTATAACTTCACCATCTCCTTTTGTAAATTGCTTCTCCTCCCTGGCCATTTGTCAGGAGGGTGGCCCTTTCTCAAGGTCATAATAAACCGTTCTTTTCTGCTTCCTACCTTGAGAAAATTCTGAGCATTATTTGGGTAAGGATTTCTGTTGCACACAGTTTTGGGGGTGCACACGTATTCTATCTGGTTCATTCCCCTCTCTTAGCCCATTTTCTTCCTTTGTAAAAGCAAATATTGGAATTGTGAATGTCTAAGTTTCTCTCTAACTTAAAATCTCATAATCCTGGTCCTAAAACTGAAACCCTGTAACCTTGGATACATGAATCAATAATTAATAAGCATTTATTAAGCATTTACATTATCGTCATTATGCTGTGGAGCAACTAGGTGTTACAGTGGTTAGGGTCCCAGACCTGGAGTCAGAAAGACTCCTTTTCTTGAGTTCAAATCTGACCTTAGACACTTACTAGCTGTGTGACCCAGGGCAAGTTACATCACCCTATTTGCCTCAGTTCCTCATTTGTAAAATGACCTGGAGAAAGAAATGGTAAACCACTCCAGAATCTTCATCAAGAAAATCTCAAATGGGGTCACAATAGTCAACAATGAAAAGAAATCATTATGTTACTCTTTGAGTATACAAAGACAAAAGTAAACCTATACTAGCCCACAAGGAGATTACACAGTGGGGAGGAAGAAAGGAAAGAAAGTGGAGCAGCATTTGCACAAATAATACAAAATATACAGGAAACAATATTGTTTGTCCTACCAATTAGTAGGAATAGAAATTTACACTGAAGGGAAGCCTTGAAAAAAGCTAGGGATTTTGAGGTAAGAAAGATAAACCCAAGAGTGGAGAGTCTGTGCAAATGCACAAAAGTGGAACATGAAGTATATTGTTGCTGTCTTTCTCCTCTCCACCAGGAAAAGACTGTGAAGCTTAAATCATCCTTTGTTTCCCCAGGTTCTGAAAGATCTTTAGATGTGAATGAGCTGTGGGAGTCACTGAAGCTTCATTGGATTTAAGGCTTGTGACAGAAGCTATTAAAAGCAGATTTGAAATTTAATGTCCCTAACTAAAGGCCAGATTAAAAAAAATGCCAATGCACATTTTGATTATGATTACTGCAATTCGCAAAGGCCCATGAAAAGGATTTTCTATCATGGAACTATAGAATGGATGAAAGAACTCCCTCTGAAGCCCTTCCCTTGGTCAGTTGGAGAACACAGGCCATTCTTTCTTCCAACAATATCACTAGAGGGTTGGACAAAGGACTGACTCTCCTCAGGAGGAAGGGTGGGACACTAGCTTTGTGGAAAAATGTTAATTCAAAGGTCTCTATTTAAAATCACTCCAGAAGAAAGCTTGGATCATGGTGTTATTTAGTCAGAGTTTCAATAGTTGCCAATAACAACCTAGTTTTTTTAAAAAATAAATAAATAAATGAAAGCTTGCTGAGACTTTCAGACTTCATTTCCAAAGCTTCCCCCTGTACCTTATGAGCTAATTTGGTGAGCAACTTACACAGCAGAGTATTTGAGATTATAGGAAATTTGAATAGGATCACAGATCTAGAGGCTGACCTTATAAGCTCTCTATCCTAATCTCCTGGAAATTTACAGATAAAAGTAAAGTAAGCTTCATGGTGATGATTTGATACATAGAATGTCATATATGCATTAAATTCAATTCACACTGGCTCTTGTTGATTGGCCAATAGTAGGTCCCAAACGGAGCATCTCTTAATGGTTATGTTTTGGGTCCTGATGGCTCAGATTGAATGTAAATAGGAATTGTTTCTCTTTTGGCCTGAAACACTGAGAGTCTTCCCCTCCTATTTTGATTGTATTTTTTGTTTGTTGGTTGTTTTTTTTTTAAAGGGGGGACCCCTTGGCTTACTTCTTAAACAACCCTAATCACTGAATGGGCATTGCCTCAGTCAAAGTGAGAACTGGGAAAGGCTTTCTCTTGAAAGGGCCTGGGACATCTCCAGTTGTCCCGATCTATATCTGGCCACTGGAACCAGATGGCTCTGGAGGAGGAAGTGAGGTTGGTGACTTCCCACAGCCCTGCCTCACTTAAATCAAATTCACTTGCATGTCATGGCATCACCTCCTTGATGTTATGGTCTTCTTTGAGAATGAAAGACAAAAAAAAATTATCCACATATAATATAAATGCTCAGAAATTGAATTTAGGTCTTACAACTCTGAATTCATTATTTTTGTTTTGTTGTTTGTTTCTGTTTCTGTTTTCCTGCTGCATGACACACAGAATATAGTTGGAGCTACTTGGCTCCCTGTCTTGCCTTGGATCTCCTCCTTTTCATAGAGACTGTGGAGAGGAATAAGCAAAACTTAAAAGGTTCTTTAGGAGGCTGGGAGAATGTGGGGTGCTGTTCAAGAGAAGTAAACAGAAAGGATAGCGATTCCTATCTCTGATAGGGATTTCCTAAATGCACAGCTTTAAACACGGATAGAGGACTATGAAGGTCATCTCACCTAAAATCCTCATTTAATAATTGAGAAACTAAAGTTCAGAAGGAGGTTGGACAGTGTGATAGATAGTGTGTCAGCCCTGTAGTCAAGAGGGCCTGACTTTGAATCTGGCCTCAGACTCTTACTAGCTGTGTGACCCTGGGTAAATCACTTAACTCTTTTTGCTTCAATTTTCTCACCTGTAAAATGAGCTGGAGAAGGAAATGCAAACCACTCCACTATCTCTTTTAAGAAAACCCCCAATGGGGCCACAAATGGTCAAACAAATGTGAAAAAATGACCTAACAACAACAGCAAAAAGGTTCAGAGAGGTTGAGTGATTTATCAAAAGTTACATGGGTATCTGGTAGAATATCTGAGATCTGAACTAAGAGCCTGTGGCTCCAAGTAGAGAGCCCTTTTCCATTTCACTAATTCTGAGCCCAAAGGACATGGTTAGACTACTTGAAGGTTTACAAGGCACTCTATGTACATTATCTCTTGAATCTTGTGAGGTGTGGGCAGAAGATATAATTATCCCTATTTTGTAGATGAGAAAATAGGCTCATTGGACCTTTAAACAATCTGGTTAGGTACATATTACAGGTATGATTTCTGCCATCTTGCTGTTGAAGAAACAATCCTGAGTGGTTAAGTGGATTGTCCATGGTCATGCAGATAATAGTATAAAAAAAATAGATAAATAAAAATAAAAAATAAAAAAATAAAAATAAATAAAAATTAAAACATATATAACAGGATAAAAAAAAAAGTATACCCTACTCCAAATCTAGCAATCTATCCACGATGTGCTGCTGCTTCTCTGCTATATACATTAATTGTGCAACAATTTAAAAATCAGGCCTAGGTTTAGGGCAATGAGAGCAAAAGAGACTATAAAATATAGGAGAACCTTGGATTCATTGCTATCGATTTTTAATCAAAGTCCTTTATATTTATTTGAATTGTGATTTATTGTATTATGAAAGGATAATCTGAACCATAAATGGATGCAAAATTGTTAACTCAAATTCATCTTATCCCTTGCTGATAGATGTACTGTGACCCCACGATGTTTCAGTCTGGCCCTTTTCTATCATGAAACTGGGAGCTGATGCCATCTTGTTCTGCAACATTTTATAAACTTAATAAATGTTGTGATTGATTTTATTATTCAATCAATGTCACTCACAGAACTTGGATTTGTAGCATCCACAAACATGTGGCACATGGGGTGAGTAGCTGTGTTTTGTGGAGTGTTTTAAGCAAGTGGAGATTTTTTTTGAAATCTAAATTCTTAGCATGTGAGTCAGGATGCCTTCTTATAATGTGTTCCACATTGTTTGGGAGATATTCAAGACAGTCCTTTGCAGTGCTCAGCCTTTTGAGTTTTTCCTGTCTGCCAGTATAATCATGTTAG
>JAQQSW010024564.1:0-10063 GCA_028646575.1 Pseudocheirus occidentalis | reverse complement strand
ACTTGCTAGGAAAATTGGAATATAGTATGGCAGAAACTGGGCATAGACCATCATCTAACGCCGTACACCAAAATCAAGTCTAAATGGGTGCACAATCTAGGTATAAAGGTTGATACTGTAAATAATCTGGGGAAGCAAGGAATAGTCTACCTGTCAGATTTATAGAGTAGGGAACACTTTATGACCAAAAAAGAGTTGGAGAGCATTATAAAACGCAAAATGGATAATCTTGATTACATTAAATTGAAAAGTTTCTCTACAAATAAATCCAATGTAAGCAAGATTAAGAGGGAAGTCAGAAATTGGGAAAGAATTTTTACAACCAGTGTCTCTGAAAAAGCCTCATTTCTAAAATATACAGGGAATTAAGTAAAATTAATAAGAATACAAGTCATTCCCCAATTTATAAATGGGCAAAGGATATGAACAGTCCATTTTCAGAGGTAGAAATTAAAGATATCTTTAAGCATATGAAAAAATGCTCTTTTCTTTCTTACAAACCTATTTTACTTTACCCCGGTCAGATAAAGTTACATATTATGAATTGATACTGAAAGTTTCTCATCATTGTTGATTGATTTTCTTCTAGTATTAGAGCAACTGAAACAACTGTAATTTCTATTTAATTATGGCATCTTTTACACCAGTGGTTCTCAACCTTCCTAATGCCACTACTCTTTAATACTCATACATGGGCATATCTGCATGTGGGCAGACCTGCCTGGAGAGGAATAGAGGAGCAGTGTCTCAGTTCCTAAGAACACTGGAAATATGTGTTTTCTGATGGTTTTAGATGACCCCTGTGAAAGGGTCATTTGACCCCCAAAGGGGTCATGACCCACAGATTAAGAACCACTTTTTTACACAGATTCCTAATATTTCTTTTAAGTAGACCACACTCTTTACATTTCTTGTTCTTTCTACTTCTCCTCAAATCCAATTTTGTTCTTTATGGACTTAAGTATTTTGTAGAACTGAAGAAGAGGTCAGAACTACCAAGCTTCCTGTTTTAACTCCTACCTTCTCAAATATTTTCTCTAAGAATAAGGTAATCTCTTCACCCACTTTTTTAACACCAGACACCTCAAAACCTAGACTTCTTTTAACTTCTCCCCAGCCCCAGGTGGCCACAACTCATCCAGACTTCCTGACTGTTCATGAGTGAGATAGGAGTCTCTAATTCTTCCTTTTGGTGAAATGAAGAACAACTAAGACTTATCAGCTCCTCTGCGCTACACTCTAAAATTATCCAGGACTTACCATCAGCCCCTCTCTTTAAGTCTTCCAGAGCCCTGGTGCTATCATCCCTGGCTTTGCCATGTGTCTGGCCACTACACTCTTAGGAACTTCAGACCTTTCCATCTGCCCAGCAGCTAAACTTTCTTTTATGTTTTCCTAAAATGCAGGTCATTCCCCTACTCAATAAACTTCAGTGACTCCCTATTGCCTCCAGGAACAAATACAAAATGCTCTGTTTGGCATTCAAAGTCCCTTTATAAAATAGCTTCTTCCTACCTTTCTAGTCGTTCTTCACTTTACTCCCTATCAAATACTCTTCAATCCAGGGGCACTGGCCTTCCAGCTCTTCCACAAACAAGATATTCCATCTCTCACCTGCAGTATTTTCTCTGGCTGTCCCCCAGACCTGGAATGTTCTCCGTCTTCTGCTCTGACTACTGACCTCCTTGGCTGCCTTTTAAGCCCCAACTAAAATCTCATCTTCTACAATAAGCCTTCCCTCATCCCTCTTAATTCTAGTGTTTCTCTCATTTAAATATTTTCTATTTATTCTATATATAGCTTGTTTTGTATAGATTGGTTTGCATGCTGTCTCCCCCATTAGACTGTAAGCTTCTTGAGGACAGGGACTATCTTTTGCCTCTTTTTGTACCTTCTGCACTTATCACAGTACCTGGTACATAGTAAGCACTTAATAAATATTTATTGATTGCTTATTTTGTCTGCCCCAATTAGAGTGAGCTCCTTCAGAATTGATTGTCTCACATTTTCTATTTGTACTCCAGCACTTGGGTAGCTAAGGGCCTTGGGACATAACGAGCTTAATAAATGCTTTTAAAAATATATTTACTCATAATGCACCAAAGCATAGGATCTCAGAACTTGGAGGGACCTTAGTGATCATCTAACGTAATTCCCTCATTTCCACATAGTGGCAAAACAAATTGTTTCTTTTTTGAAACTACTTCTTTTGTGTCTTTGCACACACAGCACCCAGCCTGGTGCCTCACACATACTCTACTAGGCACTTTAATAAAATGCTTGTTAAATTTAAGGGAATTTCCCAAGGTCATAAAGCTGGTTGGAGATAGCTTCCCTTTTGTTTGGGTTCCATGCATTCATTTGGGAGACAGGACTTTGTTCTTTATAAAGCTTAAGAATTGCTTTGGTACTATGTATCCAAGTAGGGAGTATTTAAAATTCGTTAGCTGTTTCCTTATATAACCTCTGGGCCACCTGGATACAATAGCACAAAAGGTACAGTTAATCCATCTTCACATCCTGGTGGTTTTTGAGAAATGACAAAGGTACTTTCTTCTTCTCTTTCCCTTTTTTTAAACTTAACCCAGCATGTTTCAACACGGGTTTTGCTATGAAGTTGTCCCCAATGAGTGTTTGATTAACAGCTTTACACCAAAGGATTCCATTCTTTTTGGGGGGGGTTTGGGGAGGAATGAACTTGATGGGTTTTGCCTCATAACCAACTCAAAACTAAAACATTCTTAAAAAGGAAAAAAAAGTGTTATAGCTAACTGTGCCTTCAAAATAGGATTTTATAATGAAATTCCATGGTGAATCTATGGAATGCTACTTTAAACCCTGGATTTACACAGGATGAAGAAACAGAAGAAGTCAGAACTCTATGTGTAGCTTTTCCAAAGCAGCAGTGATGCTGTGTACCCAAATTGTACCTTTTTCTACAAGGCTTGAATTTTTCAGATTCCTGGAATAAAAGTAGGAAAGGAGGGGACTGAGAAGGAAAGTGGTTCAGGGAAATAAATGAAGACTAGATACAGTATTCATTACTAATGTGAAAAAGCTGGTTATAAAGGGTGATGTTTGCTGTACATGGGTTTGGTTTTGCTTTTTGTTGTTGTGGGTGTTTGGGGGGGGTTGTTGGGTTTTTTTTGTTTGTTTGGGGTTTGGAAGGGGTTGTTTGCTTTGTTTTGGTGAGGAGAGGCTTAATATTGGAAGAGATGAGAGTCATGCATCATTAAGAGTTTAATCTTTCATTACCTGTCGAAAACTATAACACAATTAAGAGGACAGGACTCAGAAGAAAAGCCCAGCCCTTTTTTTAACTTGGGACACTTTGCTATTATTTGTTTGTTTTCTTTCTTACCCCCCAGAAAAACAGAAAAGTCATGTGCTAAATGGGTTTTGGTGGAATTGTGAATTGGCACAATAATTCTGAAAAGCAATGTACACTTTGACCCAAAGGAACCACTACCCTGCATACACCCCAAGGAGGCAACTGATAAGAAAGTCCCCACATATACCAGAATATGTACAGTAGTACTTTCTGGTAACAACAAGAAACAAAGTAATGGAATATTTCTGTGCTGTAAGAATGACAATTATGATGAATACAGAAGCATGGAAAGACTTACATAAACTGATACAGAGTTCAATATGCAGAGTCAAGAAAACAACATGCACAACTGCAGCAATTTAAATGGAAAGAACAACAAAATGATCAAAAACGAATGATGCAAAATTATAAAAATAAATAAGCACTGGCCTTTAAAAGAGACAAAAGAAGATATCCCATTTACTCCCATTCCTTTGAAGAAATAGAAGGTCCATGGATGTAAAAGACTGAATATTTTTTATGTATTGATTGATTTTGCCGATTGCTTTTTTCACCACTTTTTCTTTTAAAAAATATTCTTTGTTATATGGCATCATTTTCAAGAAGGGCAAAGAAAGATGGATGCTGGGGAAACTTTAGGTGATATGAAAAAAATTAATAAGTTTTATTTTAAAAAGAAAAACAGGGTGCAAGGCACATACAACATATTTCCAGCAGCAAAGTATAGTAGAAAAAAAGCATTGTAAAGAGATTAGGCCTATTGGTTCTAATATTAGCATTGCCACTGAATGGTTATAAAATCCTGAGCAAGTCACTCTATGAATCTCAAATACCTCATCTGTAAATTGGATGATAATAATGTAATTCTTACATGTATATAAGAATGTATGTAATTCTTATCTCAGAAAATTACTAGAAAGGTCAAAATGAGTTCGTATATACAAAGTTCCATTCCAAAGTTTCATCATTACATAGTGCTGATCCTTGGTTCTCAAAGATTATGGCAACTCACTATAAAATTCAGCAAGTTCTAACATACTGTAAAGTTTTGAAATATAGTCCTAGTAACAGAACATATCCACTTCCTAAGGACTAACCTAGAAAAAATCAGAAAGGTTCTTTACCAGTGTGCTGGCCAATTGGTAACACATTCTTTGACCATAGCAAAATATTGTAGGAAAAAAATGACCATTGGTGCTCTTTGAAATGCAAGGTCAATATAATCCTTCACTCATTTGGCCATAAGAGACTCAATGTAGGAAGTCCAAAAAGATCTGTACAATAAAAATTTCTCAAAATAGTTGAGCAAAACGAAATTTTTTTCTTTAAAATAATCAAATGATGCAATGAAGAGAATCAAATGATGGGAGATACATGGATGACATAGCACGTATCCGTGAATCTATAGAAGTAGTCATGTAAATAATGGAAATGTACAAAGGCAAAGTTCTGAGGTCCAGCAAACCTTCTGGAAACTTCCAGATAATTCTTCAGAAAATTGAAATATTAATAGATAATGGATTATCAAAAATGGCACAAGTAAAAAATATAAGCCTTTCATTATTCTGTCTAGAGGTAGGAGTTCTCCCAGAGCCCTGTGAGCCTTTTGTACCAAGTCTAAGCTTCTAGACACCCAACAACAAAATAGCAGGATAAGAATATAGTAGATCTACTGATTGATACCAAAAACCCAAGGAAAGCACAAATTTGTCCCAAGTCCTGTGCAGAACATTGAAAATGAACATTCAGATTCCCAGATCATCTATAAGTATAAATTTAGCCATCGGTATTCTGAATGTCTAGAGAAGGAAATAGCAAACCATTCCAATGTCTCTGCCAAGAAAACCCCATGGATAGTATGGTCCATGGAATCACAAAGAGTTGAACATGACTCGATGACTAAATAACAATTTTGAATATGAGATTCTTCTTGTCCAGTAACCAATAAGTAAACACAGTACTAGTGAAAGTGATCTTTGTATCAATCTCAATATTCTTTCTATAACTGAAACCAAAATACAAAATAAAGATGCAGCTAAAGGGAAGGACGACACTTTGGTTCTCTGTTTGGAAAGGCAAATACATTGGGCAGAGTTGGTTTTATAGAATGTTCAAAGGCAAAAAGTGCTATCATTTCATGGCACTTGGGCAGTTTGAATGGCAGAACTCATAATGAACATTTGGGGGGAAAACACTGAATAAAATTACAACTTATTGGCCAACATCTATGTTTAGGATAAAGATGTAAGATATTTTATGACAAACATAATAAAACTCTCCAGATTAAATCAAAGCATATGTTAATATTTGATGCTTCAAAGTGAAAAACAGGGGAAATATGTTGGAAAATATGAAATCATAAATCAGGAACAAATAATGATAAAGACCAAAGAATTAAGTCTATATATTCTGAATACTTTCCTCAAGAAGAGAGTGTGGTGTTGCTGAATATAATGATCACCAAATAATATGATTTAAATGACAAAAAATGACTCATTACCAATATAGGAGTCATTGCTGAAACAGCTGTCTTTGTTCATTCAAAACACTGACCTGTTAGAACAAAGATCAAGATTAATATTAAATTGAAGGAAAGAATAAAAATGAGAATATGCTATGGGAATTGAGGCAACGCCAGCCTGATCTACTTAAATAAACTGTTGAGGTCAAAAAAGGGGAAATGGATAAAAGAACAGATATCAACAAAGACTTTTACCATTTCCTATAGAAATTTAACAGATGTAAATCAATCAATAAGATGAAAAGAGCAAAAGAGCCTAGAAATGGTCTCAATCAACATATACTCAATCTCCTTCCCTCATGTAGAGATATGGCAGCCAAGCGAAGATCAGTATAGCACTTCTACCCATTTTTAAAATTCTAAATAAAATACTGGGAAATTAAAAGTATCATTACCTCCATAAATAAGCAAGAAGCAGTGAAGGTAAAAACAACTTTTTACAGTAAGAGACCCAACTAAGCCAGATCACTTTCAGGGCATTGAAGGATAACACTGGAAGGACAATAAACAGAAAAAATGCTGACAGTTTTTTTCCCATCAAAGACAGAAGAACAACTACATTTGTATTCTAACATCCCAGTCAATGAGATACTGCATAAGTAAATGGAAATGGAACTAAACAGAGATGGGAAAAACAGTTGAATCACACCAAATATGCATATAAAATGTCCATTCTGAAAGACATGCAATTTTGAGGGCTTTAAAGAATCATTTCTTAAGAATCTCAAAGATCCAAAAGCCTTGGGAAAATATCATAGGTCTTATTTTAGTTGAAAGTTAATTATTATAAAATAATGGCTAAGAAGATAACAACTACTAACCCATATGTCTACTATGCTATTTGCACAGAATCATTATGAGAACATTCCACATTTCATCCACATGGTATTTTATTTCTTGTTTTTCTGAGAGAATTATTTCAAATCTTCACTTCATTTTCCTAATATATTCTTGGCTAGAGATATAAATTATTGAAGGAAATTCAGCAGTTATGGGTAAGATTAAATAAACTTTTTGGATCAAATCTGAAAACTCTTTCTCTCTGATAATGTGGGAGATAGATTTTCATTAAGAGTTAAGGCACTGCTACCCATTACTAGAGCAACTTAAAAGCAAACTGGAAAAAGATGAATTGAAAAGGAAAATACGTGGTGAGGAATAATTGATTAGGATACAAGATATCTAACAAGTATTACTAAAAGAAGGTAATGAAAAAGTGATAGGATGACTACAAATTCACGCTAACATGAACTAGACTGTTAAAGCTGCTTGTCAACCCTTTTATTTATTTTTTCTTAAACCCTATTTCTGTTCCACCCTGAAGATTTTATTCTCAGGATAATAAAAAGACAAAAGAATGTCAAAAGCCTAAATCAAATCTTAAGCCTGGATGCTATTTTTAAAAAACTAATTGATGAGAAAATATCAGTACCTACTGACCCCATATGCCTACCTTCTTGTCTCTACAAAAACTGTATGAAAATAATTTGCTTACCCATTAAGGGAATCCTTGATGACAATTGTGAGAAAGAAACAAGCAGGCAAACCATGTCTTGCTTGATTGATTTACAGTCACACAATTGACCGAATGACAGAGCATACAAGATACTGCTGTGTTGATTGTGTGTTGTCTATAAAAAGTCATTTTGATTCAGTAGAGCAAAATGCTGCCTTAAAGACTCCCCTCCAACTGGGGTTCTCGCATGCACATACAAGTTCTCAAAAGAAATAATTTTGGTCAACAACCAACTTAAGCAAGGTTCAAAACAGGAAGACATCTATTTGCCAGAAGTATCTACCACTTTCAAGGCAGCTCCCAAACTGTCTCAGTTTAGAAATTACTTGCTTAAAGGTATTTTTTAAGTTCTGTTATATGAGCATATAAGGAAACAAATACAATATATGAACAAAAGATAAAATCATGACCTATTTATTGACACAACAGTGGGTGCTTTCCTTCACAGTAACTGGCCCAATCTTCTCACTGAAGAGTCTCTAAAACCAGACTTTTATTGTCAGATATGTTATGTGGACACAATTTTTTTAAAGAAGCCAGGACATGCATATACATATAGAATAATTACAAAGTTACTGCAAAATGGTTTGCTTTAAAAGCTCATTTCCTGCAATAACTCAGTAGTGCCACAGGAAATTATGGTAATATAGTTATAGTGTAATTCATGTTAATGTCATTATTAATAAACCAGAGCTACCATTTATATATTAACCCTTACGTAACCCCTTTGTCAGAGAAGATAAGGGGCATAGCAAAATAACCCAGAACTAAAGATAGTCTCAAAAATGATAGCCTCCAAAAATCATTTCTATTTGGCTCTGGAATAAATGTATCTTTGTATACCTTCCCGTACACAACCACTCACATCCCCATTCATTCACACATGGAACCACTGTGGGATGGGCTCCATTTCAATTCCAGCTTAGTCCTAGCTATATGGCCCTGGTTGATACAGTTGAACAGCGGAATGGGAGAGTACACAAGTCATTCACAAGGTGAATACTTACGGACAATCAGTTGATTGTATGTGATGCCTAGACCTTTTCTCTTTTTTCCAAATTACACATCTTTCCTTCAGCATCTGGCCACTTTGGCAATAGTGTATGGATAAGACCGAAAATATGGATGTCAGCATTTTGCCATTTATGACCGTATGGGGAAAATATAAACATCTTAGTGGTAATGCATTATATGGCATCCATATAAAAGGGGTTATTTCCCATTAGTTTATATGCTCTTTTACCAGATATAATAGCAAAGCACTCCTATATCATTCTCCATCTCCTGATGGAACTGCTTCTAATGCCTGGGAAATTTCTATTTTAAACTCTACTCTCTGTGCCACAACACATTACTGAGTAATAAGGAAAGAAATGTAGTCTTCATCTTCACAGAAGCATTCAATTGAAATAGGGAAAAGACCAGCCTTCTGGGCAGGATGTCACAAAGAACCATTAGCTGCTTTAACATGGACACTACTTTCTCAAAGAAGGATACAGTACTACCTTCAAAAAAAAAGAAAGAAAAAAAGAGAGAGAGGGACCTTGAACTCAATCAGTCCCCAGAGATAAAGAAAAAAAGGAAATAGAGGAGGAATTCACATAAAGAGAAGGATAATTGGTGTTTTGTTACTAAACAAACTGTTCCTAAGTGATTATATGTGTACAAGTGATTTATTTTTTCCAATCTTTTCCTTGTATTAACTAGAACCCTAATTTGTCCATGAGGTTGAAGTGTGTCTTAATTACTTGCCTTCAAAGCTTATACCCATTTAAAAGAAGCTTATTTCTTTTCCATTGTCAGCTCACACAGTGCTGCCTAATCCATGATCTTCCTGCCTGGCACCCACAATTCTTTCATCATTATGGGAGGCATGGTACAAGCAGCCTTACAAATCAGGTTTTAAAAACAAATAAAAGTATCTCTCCACCCATAAAAATGCTGACTCATCTACACAATGTTCTCCCCTCACCCCCACCCCGATTCCACTGCCAGGGCAAGCATTGAGACCCTGGACACATTTATTACCAGTGTTGGAAGGTCTCATTTTCAAAACTCACTGAAAGTTTCACCTACCTATAACATTTTTTTTCAGGCCATAGCGCTATAGAGCTAGTATTGATTTGCCTGACTGTTTATTTTAAGAATATCTCCATATTCATAATATATAACATGATGAATACCTTCTAGTAATATCTCTAGATTTCTTTCAAACCTGTGACTTCATTGTTTGGGAACCTTTTGGGACATCTTAAGTGAGGGCTAGCTCTAATGGTATTTAGCTCATGGGAGCACAACAAGAAACCAATGGAGACTGAAAGGCAGGGAATAAAAGAAGTTGCTTGTCCATCTTTTTGTGCCTGTCTGTAAAGGCAATCAGCAGTAGATTTCTGAGAGAATGCTACTGTGAGGAGCTTTTAAGATTAGGATTACACAGTATTAGTGAACACTCTGTTTATTCCATTACAAATCTTTATTCAGTACAATGTTCACAGTTTCAACAGTTCACAATATTATATACAATCTTCAGAACAAGGAAAGTTTCTATATTATATCTTATTTCAGAAAGACACAATATTTAGAACAAGGAACAAAAGAAGAATCAGCTGGTTTCCCTAAGGGA
Organism: Pseudocheirus occidentalis; assembly: GCA_028646575.1. NCBI lineage: Eukaryota > Metazoa > Chordata > Mammalia > Diprotodontia > Pseudocheiridae > Pseudocheirus > Pseudocheirus occidentalis. Next base: position 72 of record JAQQSW010024564.1, on the reverse strand, counting down.
GAAACCAGCTTAACACTTAAAGATTCAATCAATCACATCAGAGATCCAATCAATCACTTAACAAAGGAATGA
>JAQQSW010024563.1:0-10063 GCA_028646575.1 Pseudocheirus occidentalis | reverse complement strand
TGTATGTTACCAATAGCCTAGAAACTCTGGGCTTGTGAGGCAATTTAGTGCTCTAGAAAGACTAGGAAAAGCTGGATAAATTGATTGATCTCCCTGAATTTCACTTTCCTCATCTTTAAAACCAAAAAGTTGGACCCAGATGGTCTAAATGCTAATATGAGTCCTAGTCAGGAGCATCTATGCTTTTTCCTTCTTTAAATTGTTCTAACCTTAGCAACCACCAACAAAACCAAATATTTACAAAAAAAGAATTTTTAAAAATTATGTACACATAGCATGGTAGATATAGTCCAATCCTCTAATTTTGCTTTTTGTTGTTCAGGTCATGTTCAATTCTTTGTGACCCCCTTTGGGGTTTTCTTTCAAAGATACCTGAATGGTTTGCCATTTCTTTCTCCAGTTTATTTTTACATATTAGGAAACCAAGGCAAGCAAGGTTAAGTGACTTGCACAGGCTCACACAGCTAGTGAGTGTCTGAGGTTGGAGATTTGAACTCAGGCCTTCCTGATTCTAGACCTGGCACTCTCTGCTGCACTGCCTAACTGTGTTCTTTATTTTGCTACTTGTGAGAAAATCAAGGCCCAGAGACTTAGATGACTTTACCAAAGCTACTTACTAGGTACTAAGGAAGGATTTGAACATCTGACTTCAAATCTAGTGATCTTTCCACCATGCTAGGCTGCTTCTCATGAAGCTTGGTTATTGCAAACTCAAACCTTTGCTATCACAGCATTTAAAAATGCATATATTAACTTTTGAGAGGCACTGAGGTCAAGTGGATAGAGAGCGAGCCTCAGAGTCAGAGCTGGTTTCAGGCCCTGCCCTTGACCATGTGTCGTGGGCAAGTCAGTCTCAGTGCCCTGGGCAGCTTTCTGACACTGTGATGGGCAAAACAGCTTCTGCACTGGCAGAGGGAGTTTTTCCCCTGGAAGTTCTCTACATAAGCGAAATAAGGTCCTTTCAAAACAACAAAAATGTAAAAATAAGATAGAAACGGAAACATCCTGTTGGCTTCTTCTCTCCCTTCTTAAGTCTTTTTCTCTAGGATTTTTTTTTTAAATTTTGCTGCTGCTTTTCAGTAAAGGGCCAAAAAACCAACCCCGCATGTAGCAACAGTCAAGTTTTTACAAAAATATAGGATTTTTAAAAGCAGTAATATAGAAACACTCCTATCAGTTTCCTTCATTAGTCAATCAATAATTATTTATTAAATACTTCCTATCTGCCAGGCACTGCGCTAAGTGCTTAGGATACAAAAAAAGGCGAAAGATGGGCCCTGCCCTCAAAGAGCTTACAATCTCATGAAGGGCTTTAGCTTTATTCAGCACCTTTCATACAGAAGTGCCATTCTGGATCTTTTGATAACTACTGATCAGTTCTGACTGAGTCACAGAATCAGAGACCTACAAGATACCGTCCAATGAAAAGAGCTCTTATGCATCGTCTAATCTGCTTCTTCCATTTTAAAGAGGGGGAAACTGAGGCCCAGAGAGACCCGAGTCACTTAAGGTCACGCTGCTACTAGATGGGCAGAGCCAACACAGTGAAAATGCTGGTATTTAAGATATGGAACTATTCTTTTTTCACTTAACTTTTTTACATTTTATTTTCAATTTGAAATTCTCTCCCTCTCTACACTCTCTCCTCCACCCATTGGAAAGGCAAAAAAATACTGTACCCATTATACAGATGAAGTCATGCAAAGTATATTTCCTCATTAGTCATGTTGTTAAAAAAAAGTGAAAAAATAGGCTTCACTCTGTACTCAGGGTCCCTCAGTTCTCTCTCTGGGGGGTGGAAAGGATTTTTCTTGAGGGCTTTAGAATTGTCCTGAATCATTGTATTAATCAGAGCAGCTAAGTCTTGATTCTTGTTAAGGTGTGCAAGTATTCTTGAGGAGTTTGTAGGGACATCTCATTTCTGATGCCAGCTTTCCATCCCTGATGTTCATTCTTAGCATTCCTACATAGATATTTTAAAATTTAATTTAATAAAGTTGCATTTTAAGGAATTTTAGCTTTCATTTATCATTTTGCTCCAAGCATATCTATATATACATATATGTGTGTATGTATCTGTGTGTATGCATATATATACACACATATATGCATATACACATATATGTACCTATACACATATATACACACATATAGATATATGTCTTTATATATTATATATAGATATATAATCTATTTGTATATAATATATCTATATCTATATCTGTCTATCTATCTATCTATATATGAAATATTATTTTTTTACAGAATCAGAGAAAACCAGATACTAACCAGAGTTTGGCCACATAGTCAGAAATTGTAGGTGGTCAGGTCTTATGCTGTTTAATGAATTGAGTTTAAAAAAAATTGCCAGTTATCTCAGGTGGATCACACCTTCAGGTTAGTCACACCATTCTTGGCCTGCAGGTGGCTGTTTGCATGGACACCTGGGGTCTAAGTGACAGAGAAATTGCTACAAACAATTCACAGCTCACATTCTGAAGCTGGATTAAAGTCAGCTTTGGAAGTCAACGTGCCATCGCTCTCTTCAGTTAGTATGAATAATGGAATTCCCCATATACAGAGTCTCTCAAAAGTCTTGGTGCAGTTTAAAGCTATTAAAGGTTAAATAAAATAGCTTTAATAATAAATAACAAATAAAATAGCTTTGATAGCTTAACTATACAGTTAAGTAGATGAGAATGATCAGATTCCAGTGCTGCACAGTTAGGAGAGACCTCAGTGGTCAGCTGAAAAAAAAAAAGGATCCAAACTTTTCTGTAAGATTACCCATGAAGATGAATCCATTGGCCTTCAGAACCAACCCATTTCACTTTTGGAGAGCTCTGGGACTTTTTCTCCACATCAAATCTCAATCTACCTCCCTTGAAACCTCTGTCCATTGTCCTTAACTCTGTCATCTAGGGCAGAAAAGACCAAGATGGACAAGATGAGATTTCAGTACTGTACAGCTCTAACCTGTAGAGTGAGTGGGCTCTTCTAAATTGTAGCTCCTTTAATACTTGTACACACCTGAGTTTCCTAAAATTCCTCCATCTTCCTGTTGTCTGCTTTTTGCCAATAACTTGTCAGGCCTGGTGGTGGTTTTACACTTCATAGTAATGTCATCTAACGCGAGGTATATATACATTTTGAGAACTACTTTGACTTGAGCCTTCAGTTTCTAGAAAATGAATTCATTGTTTAATTCTCTTTTCATCCTTCTGTATGTTTGTTCATCTCCCAGAACCCACAGTGGTGTTTGCCAAAGAGCAGCAGACACAGAACAAGGTGGAGGCCGTGGCCGGTAGCAGCGCCACCCTGAGCTGTGAGCTGGCTCAGGCCCAGACAGAGGTGACCTGGTACAAGGATGGGAAGAAACTGAGTCCCAGCCAGAAGGTGCATGTGGAGGCCAAGGGCAAGGGCCGGCAGCTGGTGGTGCAGCAGGCAGGGAAAGCAGATGCTGGGGAGTACACCTGTGAGGCCGGAGGCCAGAAGGTCACCTTCCATCTGGATGTCAAAGGTCAGCTTCTCCAGGGGTTCATGAAGCATTCTAATTCCATAGGTGGAGTTATATCTAGTCTAGATACTCTTTCAGTTCTGACTCTTATTTGGATTTCTTTTCATAAACTTGTTTCTAAAGTCCTTCCTGGCCCTTAGTATCTCTCTCTGTTTCCCTGACATGCACATTCTTTAATTTTTAAAAAGGGTTTTGCTGATTTTATTTCTCTAATTTTATTTTTATTGCCAAAAAAGAAAGCTCACACAGACACAGACACCCACATATAGCAGAACACAAAAAAGAAGACTATATATGAAATAGAATGTTTCATTCCACATTTTTAAAAGATGTATAATTGCTTTATTTTTTAAACTAATTTTTTAATCAACAAAAAAATCTATTTTCCTTCCTCCCCGTTTCACCCCTTCCTGACCTATACTAAAAAAAAAGAACAAAATCTTTGTAACAAAAATGTATAATCAAGTAAAAAATGTTTCCGCTTTGGCAATGTCCAGGAAGTTGTCTCATTAGCCACCCTGAGTCCGTCCCCTCTCTATCAAGAGCTAGGTAACATGCTTCATTGTCCAGCCTCTGGAATCATGTGGTCAGAGGGCTTATGTCTTTCAAAGTTGTCTTTAAAAGCAACATGTGTCTTCTTCCTTTTCTTGCTGCTTAGAGGCTGTGCAGGGAAGGATAATGTATGGTGTCCTGGGCTGTACCTTGTAGCATGTGGCTGCCCAAGACTAGTCAAATACCTCTATCTCCAAGACTTCCCTAATCTTTGCCATCACATATGTTGGAGATAGAGAAATTGCCCATGGCAGTGCAGAGAATGCTAAGAGACTCGGTGGACAGACTTCCCCACTTGGAGGACTGGACTTGGAGATTGTGTCTCTGACATTTAAGAGTTATGTGAACACGGGCGAGCTAAATCAACAAATATTTATTAAGCTCCTACTACGTGTCAGGAACTGTGCTAAAAGCTGAGGATTCTAGAAAAAAAAGGCAAAATGAAGAGTCCCTGATCTCAGGGAATTCACGATCTAATGGGGGAGACACCATGCAAATGTCTGTGGATGGACAAGAAACAGACAGGACAAATTGGAGGTGATCCATGGAGGGAAGGCACTAGCCCATTCTAAAGGGGGTTAGACAGAGCTTCTTTCAGAGGCTGGGAATTTAGCTGGGATTTGAAGAAAGCCTGGGAAGAAGGCGGAGGTGAGGAGCGGGAGGATTTCAGGCAGAGGGGAGAGCAAAGAAAACGGCCCAAGCCTAGAGCATCCTGTGTGAGGAGCAGCAAGGAGGCCAATGTCCCTGGGTGGAGGAGTATGTGGAGTAGTAGGCGTAAGAAGACTGGAAAGGTAGAAAGTTAACTTGACCTCGTAAGCCTCAGTTCCTTTACCTGTAAAATAAGGGAAAGGACTTGACTCCTAAGGTCCTTTTTAGCTCTGGTTCTGTGGACCTGAAGTCAAGGAATACTTAGGCTCATAGTCTGACTCCTACATTTATTAGCCATGTGACCCTGGACTAGTCAATCTACCTCTGTGAGCCTTGGTTTACTCATTTGTAAAATGGGTCTAAAAGCACGTACACTTACGTCCCTACACAGGGCAGTTGTTAGGAAAGCACTTTGTAAAGTACTCATGGCCTTGAATAAAGGAGAAATGTGACATCTGACATATACTGGCCATTTCACCAGAAGCCAGGCACTTAACTTCACTATCTCAGTTGAAACTGGGCAGTACCTTACTTGGTCCCTTTTGAGTAACTTGAGCAACCATCGCAAGCTTCTGTCCTCTCACAACGCACCACTAGGTGGCAGCGTTTGACACGTTTTTAAGACCTTCAGTGCCTACAGGTGCTCACTCACTATCTTGCCTAGCATAATGCTTATCTGTGTCCTTACATAGAGTCTCCATAGAGGAGTCCACTCAATGCACTGGGGTTTTTCCCCTAGTTATTTCAGTACCTTAAGGGTACCAGTATACAGGGGTGTGTGGAATGCATTCAACTTCTTTCCTGGTCATAGACCTGGGTTCAAATCTTACTCCAGGCAGACACTAGCTATGTGTGATCCTGGGGAAGCAACTAAATCTCTTTCTGACTCGGTTGCCTCATCTCTAAAATGAGAATAATAATGGTCCCTATGTCACAGATTCGACGAGAGGCTTAAATGAGATGATGGTATACACAAATTCAGCCAGCAGAGTGCTGTAGGGACGAGTTATCACGATTACTTATTATTCTTCACACATCTTCAATGACCTCAAAGTTCTTCTCTGGGGACAGATCCCCTGTAATCCTCGGCTGATCATTTACTTAGGTTAAATGTTGAATTATAGACATTGTCACAAACACATATTGAATCCATACTTTCTGACTTGATCAAACATTCTAGGGTTCATACCCCACTGGCAGAACTTTTGATAACCCAGAGTCTCCTCCACAGCACATTAAGGCACCAGAATATATGAATGGAGAACAAATTAATCATAAGTATTACTTACTACAGTCAGAAAACTCCTTAGCTTTCAGGTTTTAATTTCTATGAAAACAGCCCATACTGTACCATATTCAGTCTGAAGATATTGAGTAGGAGGGATGGTCATGTTTTAGGGACCTGATGTTGCCTCCGTTCTGCTCAGGCCTAGGGGGACCAGAGGGAAGCCTTCCTTTTTCTCAATTGTTGTCTCTGATGCTTCATGTGTCTCTCTTTCCAGAGCCCCCAGTGGTATTCGCAAAAGATCAGCAGACACAGAACAAGGTGGAGGCCGTGGCCGGTAGCAGCGCCACCCTGAGCTGTGAGCTGGCTCAGGCCCAGACAGAGGTGACCTGGTACAAGGATGGGAAGAAACTGAGCCCCAGCCAGAAGGTGCACGTGGAGGCCAAGGGCAAGGGCCGGCAGCTGGTGGTACAACAGGCAGGGAAGGCCGATGCTGGGGAGTATACCTGTGAGGCTGGAGGCCAGAAGGTCACCTTCCATCTGGATGTCAAAGGTCAGTCGCCTTGAGTCTGGGAAATTATAATGCTTTCTGATTCAACTGTGAATGTAGCTGTGTGCATATATGTACAGGTGTGTATGTGCTGGTGTCTGTATGTGAGTACACGTGTGTGTTTAATCTAGAGGAAACTCTGGGGCTGTTTGTTGTTCTTCATCTATGTGTCTGAGGCTGGATTTGAACCCACATCTCCCTGACTCCAAGTCTAGTATCCTATCTCCTTTAATGTGTTGCTTTCCATTCAGGTCCTAGAGGGGACCACATTCTAGAATAAAAGGCATCATTTGCTATATAGCCTGAATGCAGAACTAATTGGCATAACTAATGTACACACATTCTCTGCTTTTTGGAACAAATATGGCCAAACAAGTTGTAGTCTTTCTATAAAGCAAATTCAGTTTTCCTAACAATGCCCAATAAATCAGACAAATACACACACACACACACTCACACAAACACCCACTGAATTAAGCTTTTGGTAATAAGGGAATCAAAATGACAGCCACTCCCATAGCATTCTCAGCATCATACAAGTCCAGTGACTTTCTGAGACTGGCTGTAGAATTCCAGTGTGACCACTGAAAGGAATTTTATGTATTATCTAGTCCATACTCTCTCTCCCTCACTGTGTGCTGATCTTGACTATTAGTAACCCCCACTGTTTCAGCATTTTTAGAATTTTGTAGTGAATTCCTGGCTCTGGAATCCCCCCTATATTTCTCCCACCAACCAATCAGGAATTCCGTCCAATGCTACCCTTGCAGTTCTAGGATGCCAGGATCATAGGGACTGTGGAGTTCATCTCGTCCATGTTACAGATGAGGGAGCCCAGATCCAGGCAAGGTTCAGTGACCTGTTTAAGATTATGCACGTAGTAAGTTGCAGAGGTGAGGTCTGAATCCAGGTGAGGTCAGATGACTAGATTCTTCCCACTATACTCCATTGCCTCTTCTTTGAAATTGTGTGTTTCATCCCTTCCCTAGAATCAGTTGAAATATTTGTCAAGGAGCAGCACACACAGAACAAGGTGGAGGCCGTGGCCGGTAGCAGCGCCACCCTGAACTGTGAGGTGGCCCAGGCCCAGACAGAGGTGTCCTGGTACAAGGATGGGAAGAAACTGAGCCCCAGCCAGAAGGTGCACGTGGAGGCCAAGGGCAAGAGCCGGCAGCTGGTGGTGCAGCAGGCAGGGAAGGCTGATGCTGGGGAGTACACCTGTGAGGCCGGGGGCCAGAAGGTCACCTTTCGTCTGGATGTCAAAGGTCAGGTCCCTTTCTCCTTAGGAGATGGTCTTCAGAAATTGATGTGGCCCCCTAATTTCATCCCTCTGTGCCCAGTTTCCTGGTAATGAACCCCTCTGAATTTTGCTAGGCTGGTCGCCAGCAATTACTATGACATGCAAAACTTTTCAAGTTTGCTTATAATAATATCATTATATATTATATAATATATAATATATTGCATTATTATAATTACGATGCTATATAGTACATCAAGGTTTGTAGAACAGATTCCTTATGAGAACCATGTGAGGCAGGGAATGTAAATATTATAAATTATGAAAGAGAAAACTGAAACTTTAAGATATGCCCACATCGTCCAGCAGAGGTGAGATCCAAACCTGGGCTTTCTGGTTCCAGATCTTATGCTCTGCTCTACACCATGGTAGCGTCATCTCTGCTCTTCCAGAACTATCTTTGCAAATCCGAGGTTATCTCCATGCTATGGTGAGGCATCAGAGGGGAGCATATGGTGTTTACTTTGAGGAATTTTTAGCTCAGAGACAAATCTGCAAATATTTATCCAAATAAGGAAATTATTCCACAGCCCTTGTATCAGAGGCTTTCTGTTGACCCAAAGGGCCTGGGTACACTTTTGGGATTTCTCATTTATCCATGTGGAGAAAGCATGTCTACAGAAGGGAGACAGGGAAGGCTAAGGTTTGTGAAAAGGAAGAAACTCATACTTCTCTATGTACACATATATGCTGAGCTAAGATCTGGGAGAGAAGTGGAGGCTAAAACTTGCAGGGAGGGTAACTGCAGAGACATTCCTGTAGCAATAAAGAGACCTTTCCCAGAGTCCCTAAGCTTGCTAAGATGGACTCAGCTCTCAGAAAGAGGAGAAGCCTCCATAAGCACAGCTAATGTTTATAGGGCACCTACTGGGGCCAGGCCTGTGCTAAGCACCTTATACTTATGATGTCATTTGATCTTTTGCCTGGTGGAAATGTACTGGTGTTATCAGCCCTGGGACATAGGTACTAGTATTATCCACATTTTCCAGATGAGAAAACTGAGACAAACAGAAGCTGTGTCTTGCCCAGGGTCACACAGCTAGTAAGTATCTGAGGCAAGATTTGTACTCAGGTCATCCTGATTTCAGGTGTAATGTTTAACGTGCTGCCACTTAGTGGCTTTTGTAAGAGCCATCAACCCCACTCCTTTAGAGAGGAAGATGAGAGAAAGAGAGGGAGAGGGAGAGAAAGAGGAGAGAGAGGAGACAGAGAGGAAAGGAGAGGAGATAGGAGAAAGAATGACAGAAACAGAGAGAATGTGAGTTTTCTGAAAAAGAGAGACGGAAGGGAAGAGAGGAGGAGAGATACAGATAATGAGAGGGAGAGGGAGGAGAGGAAAGGAAAGAGGGAGAGCCATAGACTGAGCAGTAAAGAGCCGGAGCCAGAGCCCACTACATCCTCCCCAGTTCCCTAGAGAAAGGAGCCCCTCCTCTGCCGCTTTCACTCCTCAGGTTGCTATTTCATTCCAGGTAGCACTAGGCAGCTATCAGTGACAACTTGCCTTTTTGTGGCAGAAATATGTAGTTTGTTCTTTGTTGTTTCACAAATACCTGGTCTTTACGTAGTATTTTATTGCATCTTATCTCACATGTTTCACAGAACAATCTTGAGAAATAGGTGGCACAGTAATCATTGTCTCCATTTTTTTTTTTTGATGAAGAAACTGAGATTCAGGACAAATGCCTTACTAAGGACACAATTTTTTATGTCAGGCTGGATTTTGAGCCACGGTCTTCTAATTCCAGGTTCTTACAACTACACGGTGTTCATCTGCTATACACCATGTTATAGCTCTCCTTAAATGGATTATCTGCTTTCTCCCTTTAATACTTTGTAAATTACCTTTGGTGGGGATTCCTATTCAAGAAGGGGCCGAGATGATCTCAGAGGTCCTTTCCAAATAGGAGATTTAGGGATTTTCTGAAATGTTTCTTCCTGTTACAAATGTCAGAGAAATCATTTTGTGTCTCAATTATTTTTTCTCTTCTCCAGAGTCTGTGGTGGTGTTTGCTAAGGAGCAGCAGACACAGAACAAGGTGGAGGCCGTGGCCGGTAGCAGCGCCACCCTGAGCTGTGAGCTGGCCCAGGCCCAGACAGAGGTGACCTGGTACAAGGATGGGAAGAAACTGAGTCCCAGCCAGAAGGTGCATGTGGAGGCCAAGGGCAAGGGCCGGCAGCTGGTGGTGCAGCAGGCAGGGAAGGCTGATGCTGGGGAGTACACCTGTGAGGCTGGGGGCCAGAAGGTCACCTTCCATCTGGATGTCAAAGGTC
>JAQQSW010024562.1:0-10063 GCA_028646575.1 Pseudocheirus occidentalis | reverse complement strand
TTTCAGGTCTTCATCATATTTTCTCTGGACTATTTTAATAGCCTCCTAACTGGATCCCCCCCCCCTGCCAGTCATTTTCTCTTATTAAAAAAATAACTTTTTACTGATGTCTTCTGTTTTCTACATCATTATAGTTATCCTTAGTATCTTTCTCATCTCCCTAAAGGCCAACCCATAGAACAACAACAACAAAAAATTAAAGAGGAAAAAAAATTAGTACAATCTAATTGATTTGTTGAAAAAGTCCCCCAAAACGTGCAAAGCATAAAACCTGGGGACCTTCTACCTCCGCAATGGGGTGGGTTGGGGGTGTACCTCCATGTCTCCTCATTTGAGGGGTCTTTGATTTTGTTACATTCACCTTTGATTTTTTTGATATGTGGGTTGTTTCCATTTCCATTGTTGTAGTCATTGCGTTTATCATTTTCGTGGCTCTGCTTACTTCATTCTGCATCAGTTCATGTAGATCTTTCCATTCTTCCACATATCCACCACACACACAATTTCTTACGGCACCGTCACATTCCATTATATGAATGTACCAGAATTTGTTTAGCCATTTCCTAACCAGTGAGCACCTACTTTGTTTCTAATTCTTTGCTATCACAAAAGTGCTGCTATAAATATTTTGGTGTCTATGGGAACTTTCTTCTTATTAATGGCTTCCTTGGGTTATAAGTCCAGTAACTGAGTCTCTGGTTCAAAGCGCATGCACATTTTATTTACTTTATTTGCATGATTCCATGTTGCCTTCCAAAATGCTTGTACCATTTCACAGCTCCGCCAATAATGTATTAGTGTGTCTATTCTCCTCTATCTTTCATGCAGCTAAGAAAAGTAGCATTTATATAAGACTTTAAGATTTACAAAGAACTTTGCATATAAGATCTCATTTGATCCTCACCACAGCCCAAGAGGCAAGAGCTACAATCCCCATTTTACAGATGAAGAAACTGATGTCTGGAGAAGTTAAATGACTTACTTGCTCAAAGTGACAGAGCTTGCTAAAATTCAAACCTGAGTCCTCTGACTCTAAATCCTGCACCCTTTCCATTGCATCATTTCTCTGCTCAGAAACCTGAGTGGCACCCCATAGCCAAAGAATAAAATATAATTTCTCATTTCTTTCTTATTTAAGGTCCTCTATAATGTGCCTTGAACCTACCTTTCCAGCTTTATTTTGTATTACTTCTTTCACAAGCTCCACCATGAGCTTTTCCCTGACTTTTTTCTTGCCTTTTTCTGTCTGTCTGCATTTACTTAGGCAGTCTTCCTTGCCTAGAATGCACTTTCTTCATGTTTTCTCATCCCTGAAGCCCACCTCTCCCACACTCTACCCCTGGGAAATTCCCTCCTCCAAATTCTCCCAGCACTTTACCTGGGACTCTCTCCTGTACTCATCATGCTCTCCCTTTGAGCACAGATTTGTGTATTCATCTATGCCCCTTCTCCCCCCACAACCCAATTAAATTGTAAGTTCCTTGTGAGCTGAGTCTGTGCTGCAGCTGGGGTTATCTTTGTCTCCCCAGGGCTAAGCATAGAGTCTGGCACGTGGTAAGTACTTAATAAATGTTTGGGTAATGGAATTAGTGACCAAATGGAGCCTAGATGCAGGCTCTCCAAGCTGCAGATGGAGCCTGCCTGTTCCCCGTGCACTGAGGCGGCTCTAACATTGTAATCGAGGCAGAAATTTCTGTGCTGAGCTGTTATGGCTCCATCTGGGCACATTCTGATGGAATTGTCCCCAAAGAGAAGGAAAGGATGGGGGGGAGAGAGAGAGAGAGAGAGAGAGAGAGAGAGAGAGAGAGAGAGAGAGAGAGAGAGAGAGAGAGAGAATCTGTTTATCAAAGTGAGAGGTTTCTTCAGTGGAAAAGGAAGAAAAGATTGAGATCCTTTCTCAGTCCCCCCCCCCCATCCATCACAGAAAAAAGGAATCTTTTTTCCCCCCCAGAATTTTCCCCCACATGCTTTCTTTTTAACTTCCATTTTGTTTTCAAAGAACAAACATTTATTTTCTCTCTCCCTAACTCAACCATTAGGGAAAACAAAGCCCAAAACAAGCGCAAGCCCTTGAAATATCTTCCCATGCTTTCTAGTAGAAGCGTAGATTTTGGACACAGAGGCAGACTAATTACAGAGTGAGAGCTTTATCGACTGCCCTTCTGACGTATTCCCAATAATAACTTCTTCCCCTGCCTTCTTCCATGCACACTCCAAACACATATGATGGACTAGTGGTTAGTTCATGTCTAAGAATGGGAAAAACAGCCTTAGAGAAGGGAGAATCAATAGGAAAAAAATTATCTGCTTAACCAAATCATTCCCAAGGGACCCAAGTCTGACTCAGCCCTGAGAGCTTGACCTTGCTGAGCCATTTTTTTTTTTTGGCTTTTTGGAGGGCAGTTGGGGTTAAGTGACTTGCCCAAGGTCACATGGCTAGTTTTTGTTTTAAGTGTCTGAGGCTGGATTTAAACTTAGGTTCTCTTGACTCCATGGCCCGTACTCTATTCACTGTGCCACATAGCCACCCCCAGCTGAGCCATTTTCAAAACATCTTCCACATGTGAGTCCAACTCCATTTTACAATTAGGAAAACTGAGGCATAGATAGAACAGATGGCTTTCTGAAGAACTTTCAAGGAAACAACTCAGAATATACTATACTCTAGCTCTCCTGACTCTAGACATGCCCCAAATATTATATACTGAAACTATCCCGAAGGGAACAGTGATCAGTCTTTTGTGTGTGAGCCCAGCTTCATTCTACCAGCAAGTCCATGATTTGAGTTAACATGTATTCCAAGCCCAGCCCCCTTTCTAATTCCTCTTACCACTCTTTTCTCTGCTGCCTTCAAGCAAAGCTTTTCATCTTTTAACCTCCCTACCCCAATACTCCCTTCTCCTGAGCAGATTAAGAATCTCTGTGTTCTTAGTTAGACTTAGCATAAATATGTCTGTCAGATATCTATTTTGCCTCTACCTGGCCTCAGTCAGATACTTGCTGTGGCAACAGACATCCTTAAATGTTAGATTCTCCCAGCCCACCTCAGCATCAGCACCAACCCTCTCTCTCAACTCCAAATCATGCTCTAACCCTGACTCCAATCTGTCCTCCAGCTCAGCTGAATCTGACCCCAATCCCACCCTAGCCACCTTCTATTTAATCCAAAAGATACATTTCCCACTTAGTGGTACAAACCCTCCAGGAAACAAAGTAGCCCCAGAAATAACCACGGATAGATTTAGAATACTTCATTGTGAATGAAGTACTGAGTTTAGAATCAGGAAAACCTAGGCTCAAGTTCTGACTCTGAGGCATACTAGGTCTAAGACTATGTACTCAAGGCAGCTTTCTAAAATGTTAAAGTTATTGATATGTTGATCTACTTTGGTGGAATTAGTTTCCATACTGGGAGTTCCCAATGAAATTGCAGTTCTGGGCTTAAAAAAATCTCCACTCTTACTATAGTCAAGTCTTGATAACAGTGCCAGACCTTCCTCTCCCCATTGCGTTCCTCCCACGATGCATTGTCTTTATTCACCATCACCTCAATCTAGACCATGGCCCTTTTCCAACTCTGACATTGTTCTCAGTTCTCTTGCATTTCATCCCAATCCTTTCCCTACTACCAGCATCTTTATACCCTCTCTATTTTGTCTAATAGGTTAACCCTCGATTGATACTTTCTGGGTTTACCTGAGAGCTTCTGTGGAGCTGGCTTCCAGTTTTTAGGATTCCAGTGTTAAGTATTTAAGACCTTCTATTCGTCTTCTTCTTCTGCCTTGCACTCAGACCAATTAGTCATTGTCTTCTATTAGTCTATTAAAACTCATTTTCTGAAATGATAATGTCTCCATAGGACTGCCCATTTCACCAAATCACAAATGTGATAAAGTTCCTGATAGGGAGAGAGCATTATATTTCCTTCCCACATTTTCCCCCTGCCATCTCTTTTCTACAGTTAATTTCAATTTCAGGGTATATTGCTTCAGAGATAATTGCATACTGTCCAACTTTGGGTATGAGAAACTAGGATTCTCTTCCTCTAATAGTTATTTGATAACAAATTTATGGTTGTAATTGGTTCCCAAGATACACTTTGTTAATGTAAATTCCTAGGTCTCAATGAGACCAACTTAATAGAAGTCAAACAGAAGTGTATTTCCATCTCCCATTAGGCATCCTTAATCTCCAAATCCTCGGGGACACTGGCCATATGTTGCATCCAGTCAACCAGCTTTTCCTGACAAATAGAGCGTGGAATATTTTTGTGCCTATTCCCCCCCCACACCTTTTTCTACCCACATTATCACAAACCAAAATTCAGACCTTTATTACCTCTTCTCCGTATTATTGCAATAACCTTCTAATAGTCTCTTTGTCTCTGTTCTTTCCCCTCTTCACTTTATCCTTTTCCCAGCTGTCAAGACATTTTATTAGGGACACTCATTAACCAAAGGGCCTCTAAAAAAGGGAGTACCAACAATAATGAGAAAACTGGAGACCATATCATTTGATTGGGGAATTTCAGTTAGAAAAAATGGTGGGGAGGCGGCGGGGGGGGGGGTTAAGGGGATTTTCTCAACATGCTGATAAACTTATGAGAGTAAGGAGATATATGCACAAAGAACCAGAATGTAAAGCAGAATATAATAAGTGCAAAAGAAAAGTCCAGGCAAATTGCTAGGCAAAATTTGAAGACAGACTTTCTGTGAGGGGTATAGGAGCAGAGTACTGGACAGGTTAATGCCAGCACCAGCAGAGGGCAGTGTGCACACTGTTTGTGGTTAGCTGCACCAGCATTAAAAAAAGCATAGGGGATCACCTAAGAGCAATTAGGTGGTACAGTTCCTAGGTGGGACCATCTGCTCCAACAGAGCACAATGAGTGCCCAGTACCAGGAGGTCTGTAGACAATGCCATGCTATCTACCCCAGCAGAATGCAGTCAACAGACTCTACAGGAAAATCAATACCTGTGCTAGGCACTGAGAAGAGTTTATTGATTTATTTATTCCAGCAGGAGGCCAGATGTCTACATCAGCAGACAGTGATGAACAGACTACATGGGAGTGTCTACACCCAGAGTAGGAGACAGGAGCATAGGATGTGGGAGCATTTATACTAATAGAGCAGTGAAACACATGACAAATTTGTAGGGAGCCTTCTTCTCCCAGGAATGACAGAGGTAGGCTCTATTTGACCAGAAGTCAAAGGACATGACTGCTCATTGGCAGTGGACTGTGTGCTACTTACACTGTGACAAATAAAAGACCTAGATTGTTTTTGATGGATAAAGCCATTGATTAAGTCATGTGGCTTTGGAAAATTGAAGACAACTTGAACCTGGTAGCTTTACTGTTCAAGTCCAAGGATCAGTTATGTGTGTGAAACTATGTTTGATTTGAACTTTGTATTATAACCAGCAGTAAGCACACTATTCTGCACACAGTAGGTGCTCAATCATTGTCAATTGAACCAATGAGAATGGAATCAGGAATGGAGCATAGTTATATTCTCCCTAAGGAACCTTGTATTCCCCTGGCTTTGGACTGGCTGACTTCCTCCAGCACTGCCTGGTACAGATGGTATCTCTCATTGGCATTGCTGTCACATCTCCAGCCGGCTAAAGTGTAATTTGGGCTCATGCATGAGAATTTTGGTTGAGAAAATGAACAGGATCTGTTTTTAGCCATTCATTCTGGAACAGAGATATTGTAAAATGGTACCAGCTACAGCTTGGGGCCGTTTGTGGGCAAAGGGATAAGAGGCCTTCTGGATCCCCTCCCAAGGTAGCCCATATCTCTTAGACCCCTGCTTATGATAATCTGTGTCCCCTGGATCCCTATCTATGACTTTCTTTGTCCCCTGGAACCTTGCCTGTGACACCTTGTGTCTCCTGGATCTCTCATCTATGGCATCCTATGTCCTTTAGACACCTGCCTGTGAAAATTTGTGTTTCTTCCATTTCCATTCATGATTGCCCAGTGTCTCCTGGACTCTGGCACCTGATATCTAATGATGCTTGGGCCCTTTCCCATGATACTTTGTTTCTTCCAACCTTCCATGATGCCCTGTGTCTCTTAAAGTACTCTCCTTAAGGGATAACCAATATTTATAAGTGGAAATATGAAAGAAGTAGGCAATGAGATTTAAATAAATAAAACCTTCATAAAGTAGTAGGTTGTACAGGTATGTACCAGGAGAAGCACTTTCTCCCTTTTGCATAAAATTTAAATTTTGGTTCATATATTAGTTAGGATTTGTAGAAAGTCATCCATCATACAATATCAATCAGGCATAGGACAGCTATTTATTTTCCTTTGGTACAAAAGAAATATTTAAAACCACAGGACCCACAAGCACTGATTTAAGGAAACATAAAAAACAGCAATAATAACATTACTGTTATATTCTCCTAGGAAGCTGGGACTTAAATAGCAGAACATGAAGCAGTTTGTGGTACTGCTGAATTGACATTTTATAGTTCACCTCAGGTCTGATGGCTTCTGGCAAGAAAGGACAAGTGTTGAACCCCCCCCCCCATCCCATATTGGTAATATCCTTTCTGGTGCAGAAAGTGCTATTTGAGTCAGCTTTAAGGGAGCAAAATCTCTCAACCTCTCCACACTGCTTCCAAGAGTGGGTATATTCATTTCAGGATGACTATTTGGTTAACTATTTTCAGGGAAGAACATACATACATACATACATACATACATACATTTACACACACACGCAAGCAGGCAGGGGCTCTAACACATAGACTCAGCTATCCTAGCTGTCCTTTCTGTAGCTTTCATGTTGTTGAGGCGTAGGAAATGGTACAGTTCCCTGCTTCTCTTTCTCCCCAGGACTTTAGAAGAAGTCTTGTGAAAGACTTACCACATGGGAGAGTCAAAGAAAGAAAGACAGCCAGAAACTGTCTCTCTTTTTTAAAGAGATACAGCCCTTGCCCCTGCTGTCACAGTGCAAATGTAGCAATAAAGGGATTGCTACATAAGTCCAAAGAACTTGTCTGTCAGCACTGTGCCAGCACATGAGGTTAGTAAGAAACAGGCAGGACAGTTCTGAGCATACTCCGTGGAATACAATCCCCAGTCCATCAACAAAGTATGAAATTCTCAGGATAAAGTCAGTTCTTTGACAAGGTTAGAACTCACCTTATCCCACGTAGTAGTTTCCTCTTGACAGAATGAAGGATAAAATGAAGTTCTCAGTTGGTAGGGCTACATACCCTTGAACCTGGCCTTTAGACAGGATTGGGTAAGAGATCTGGAAAGAGGGAGAGGTCAAACAAAGAGGACAAAGGAGTTCCACAAAGACACAGATTCAGTTCCCAGAAGAGAATCCTTTGCAAACAACCACCTGAGCCCTCCAGGAAGGCTCAGGAACAAAGTAGCCCCAGGAAGAACACTAGGTGTGCACTAACACTAACACAGTGGACATAATGGAGCAACCAGGAATCCCATGGCCAAATTGGGAGCCATGGGAGTAACACCTACCCTCCAGGGTTATTTTGAGGACCAGATAATATAGTTGTAAAGTGCTTAGCACAGTACCTGGCACACAGGAAGCACACTATAAATGTTAACCATTATAAGGACCTTGCAGCTGCAGAGCAGAGGAATTCATGTGCCAAGATAGAGATTTTGCTCAAGTCACTTTGAATCTGCCTCTTCTTCGAATCTCTCCCAACACATTACCTGCAGCTCTTTTTCATTTAACATTTTCTGCTTGTACTGTGGCTTTTTGTGTTTATGTTCCCCCTCCCCCACTGTATTAGTGATAGTTTATTCTAACGAGGGGGAAAAAAAGAAGCATCTAAAGAGACTTCATTGACCAGCTTAGATTTTAGAAAGACTTGGGCAGGAGATGTAAGCACAGATAAACACAGAGGAGTGGCAAGGGCTTGTGGAAAAGCTGTTGGGAGCACTGGAGCTCCTGTGGGGATGATAGAACAGCTTTTAAATCTATATGGGGGGAAGAGGGAGAAGGAGGGAGGGAGGGAAGGGGGGAAGGAAAGAAGGAAGGAAGGAAGAAAGGAAGGAAGGAAGGAAGGAAGGAAGGAAGGAGGGAAGGAGGGAAGGAAAGGAGAGAGAAAATAAATATTTATTAAGTACTTGCTATGTGCCAGGTACTGCTAAACACTTTACAGATATTGTCTCATGGGGCATCTAGGTGGTACAGTGAATAGAACACTGGCCCTGGAGTCAGGAGGACCTGGGTTCAAATCCAGCTTCAGACACTTAACACTAGCCGTGTGATCTTGGGCAAGTCACTTAACCCCAATTGCCCTGTCTTCCCCCCTCCAAAAAGCAAATATATATGTATGTGTATGTATGTGTGTGTGTATGTGTATGTGTACATATATATATATATATATATATATATGGAGAGAGAGAGAGAGAGAGAGAGAGAGCTCCTCATTTGGGTGAGGGGAAAAAAAAATCAACTGCACATACAAGATGGGGAAAGTATGGGTAGTTAGCAGCTTTATGTGTGGCTTTGGTATTTAGATAGACTACAAGACCATTGGTTAGCAGTAGAAGAGGCCAGTCTAAAAAAGCTATTGAGGCCCTAGACTGCGTTAATGTCCAGAATCAGAGAGGTGCTGATCTTGCTGCCTGCTGCCCTGGTCAGCCCACATCTGGAGCATTGTTTTCAGTTCCCACGGCTACCTTTTAGGAAGGACACTGACAAGTCTGAGTGTGTTTGAGATGCTCCTTGAGGGCAAACATTGTTTTCAGTTTTGTCTTTGTATCTGTGCCCAGTTGTCTTTGTACTGTGCCCAGTACAAAGGCCTGGCATAGAGTATTAAATATTAATAAATGCTTGATGATTGAATTATTTGTCTTAGGGTCTCCCGGAAATTCCTCCCCTGATATCCTTTGTAATGCTAGTTAGATTGTGTGGGGGTCAGGGGATGGTCTTGAATAGGACTCCAGGAAATTCTCACAGGGAACTCCAGCTTCTGCAGCACCCCTGAAGCCCCTAGCCATCTTCTCTCCAAGAAGATGGACTATTTCTGGAAGAGAAAAAAAAAGGCAAACTACCTTATAAGGTCTTTGAGAAGATCCCTGAAAGGAAAATTTCCCTTTCTGTGTCCAAGCTGGTGGCAGGAGACGTCACTGCTCTATGTGCTGGGTGCCCTCTGACTTAGCCAGCTGGGCCCATTGTCTATCATGGCAGCTGCTGCTTCACTCATCCTCTCATTTTCGTCCATCAGCAAGAACACACCCATTCTCAGGACAGCTGGTGGCAGAGCAGGACAGTCTCTGCAGCAAACCCAGAGCACCCACAATTTCCTCAGGTCAGGTTCACATTGAAGAAAACTAGCAGCCCATTGTTTCGCCTTCAAAAACTTCCCTAAGGAACTGAGGGCAAAATGTCCCATACACACATGTGTATGAACATGCACAAACATGTATACACATGAACAAAGACACACAGAGACATGCCCAGACACAGATATACATGCACAAATGTGTAGACAAGTACCTGTGCCCATACACAGAACATAGACAAACATACAGGAGTATACACATATCTTGTGGCTGGGCTCATAGTCACACAGATGCTCACTTATACACTGACACATACATGGAGACAACTCCACAGAGCTGGTATGATGGAAACCAGGGACACAGGCAGACAGACAGATACACACACACACACACACACACACACACATGCACACAACCCTTGGTATGGCTGAATTCAATAAATAAAAGTACAAACCTGCTTCCATAGTGCCTGAATTCAGTCAAGCTATTTTTTGGTTCCATCTGTTATGCTTGACAACAAATATCACCATCTTGACTCAATTACACCTTCTGGGAACCCTTGCCCATTTCTGTCTAGCCTTTCCATCTTTTTATACCTTGGCCCTCCCTCCCCTCAATGCACTCTGTGATCTTGTCACACTGGCTTTCTAGTACATGACAATCCACCTCCTGACTCTGGGCATTTTTGCTGACTCTCCCCATGCCTAGAACTCTCTCTCTCTCTCTCTCTCTCTCTCTCTCTCTCTCTCTCTCTCTCTCTCTCTCTCTCTCTCTCTCT
>JAQQSW010024561.1:0-10064 GCA_028646575.1 Pseudocheirus occidentalis | reverse complement strand
TACCAGAAAGTTAGAGAGCAGATCAGGGAAGGGGCTTTACAGTGGGATCGCTGTTTTGGGGTTGGGGTAGGGGAAAGATGGGGAGAAAATTTGTAACTCAAAAATCTCATGGAAATGAATGATGTAAGCAAGAAAACAAATAAAAATATATTTTAAAAAAAAGATTGCCTTGCTGCAGTGAAGGCCCAGATTACATAACATAAATTTATAGTTGAACCTGTCAGCATAATGTCATGATGTTCTCCCACTCCATTCAGCAGAAAGTGAATAGGACTAATGGGAAGAAATCAACATTGAGGTTTATCAAAATATGATTGGCAAAAGGACAAGGGGATAAGGGATTCCAGTATAGAACTGAACTGCTTCACCAAAGGGGAAGAGATAAGATAAGGGAGGAAAACCACTATAGGGGTGATAACCTAGAAAAGAACTGAGGATTTGGAGGAATTGAAGGTCACAGTAAAAACAAAGAGTAGGATTAAAGATCATAATACTTAGGAGAAATGTAATGATAAAGGATTATGATGAGCAAAGAAATTTTAAAGTTTGTGAACATTGAAGCTGACCCCTGGTGGGTTATGACTAAACGAAGGATATGACCATGTTAGTGGGCATCTGAGGTGAAACTGAGGAAGAAGTCATAGGAATTGAGTAAATTAAGGAACTGAGCATTAATATGTATGTCAAAATCCCCTAATATCAGTACAAGAGCTAAAGTAAAGATAAACATTATGAGCCAGGCATGAAGTTCTTTGAAGAAGGTAGGAGAATATCCTGGACAGGGGTAGAGGGGCAATAGAAAACAGCCACCGAGATCTGGATTGAGTGGTAAATTTGTATTTCATGAACTTCACAGTAGGAGAGGCTGCATAATAATTATGATAGAAAAAGAGTCCGATAACCAACCACATGTGCAAAAATATTTATAGTAGCTCTTTTTGTGGTGGTCAAGAATAGAAATTAAGGGGATGCCCATCAGTTGGGGAATGTCTAAACAAGTTGTGGTATATGAATATAATGGAATACTATAAGAAATGATGAACAGGTGGACTTCAGAGATATCTAGAAAGACTTATATGAACTGATGCTGAGTGAGGCAAGCAGAACCAAGAGAAGATTGTGCATAGCAGCAGTCACAGTGTGTGAGGACTGGTTTCGGTAGAATTAGCCCTTCTCGGCAATGCAAGGACCTAAAACAATTCCAAAAGACCCATGATGGAAAAGGCCAGCCACATCCAGAGAAAGAAATATGGAGTTGAAATGCAGCATGAAGCAGGCTATTTTCTTTTTTATTTGGGGGTTTTTTTGTTTCTCATGGTTTTTTTCCCATTCATTATAATTCTTCTATGCAACATGACTAAAGTAAAAATGTATTTAATAGGAATATGTGTCTAGAGCCCATATCACATTGCAAGCCATCTTGGGAAGGGGGAGAAAATTTAAATTTATGGAAGTGAATGTTGGAAACTAAAAATAAATAATTTAATTAAAAAGAGTCTGACGTTGGTAATGGGGACCAAGGAGTATAGTGAATCCTCCAATACAAATGAGTTAGGGTATATAAGTAAAAGTGTAACTCTTCAAAGTTACTCATGATTTCTTAATTACTACATTTGAAGGCCTTTCCCCAATCCTCATCCTTCCTGACCTCTCTGTGGTCTTTGACAACATCAATGACCCTCTCCTCCTGCATACTCTGTCTAAGACATGGTTCATGAAGGAACTAAGTATTACTGAGTGCCAGAAGATGGAGAGTAAGAAAGGAAGATGGAAGCAAGTTTGTTTGTTATGGAACAAGCAATCCAGAGAGCACCAATGGAGGGCATTGGGAAAATTAAAGTGAGACATTGAGTGGGGAGGGAAGAGTGTTGAAGGGGATGGAAGGGAGGGAGAAGGCAGTTGGATACAGGGAATGGGGTTTGGAGATCAGCAACCAGAGTTCAGAATCACTGGGAGAATTTAAGGGGATACAGATATACTAAGCTTTGAAGAATTAGTCCAGGCTGAATATCAGTACCTGGAAAGAGGGCTGTTAAGGGAGGTAAGTGATTAGTCTGTTCAAAGTTCAACCTCAAAGTCGGTAGTACTGTTTCCTGCGAAGCCCCATGAGGCTCACCTTACATCAAGAAGGAGCAGGAAGAGATATAGCCCTATGGGAGTCATTTCAGCCAGCAAAAAGTAGCTGTGCAATGCTGAAAAAGTTGGGTCAGTCTGTAAAGGTTCAGCCAGGCCAGACTGTTTATTTCTTCCCTCTTCGGATGCCCCCTTCCAGCTCACAAGGTCATTTTACCAGGCTGGAACAACCCCAAAGAAAGATGATGAGATTTGATCTGACAGCCTTGTCCTCCAGATGCCAGCCACAGGCAAGGATGTGAGGCAGCTGTGGTTGAGGGCTAGACCACTGGGGGGAAAGGGAAGCAGTATCTCACCCCAGTCTTGTCCTAGGGGACATGCATAGAGATGCAAAAAAAATGTGGGGTGGGGAATGAAAAAGACACCAAGAGGATTTTCAGGCAAATATCTCTGACCTTTCATCCTCTTAGTGTAGCTATGGTGTTTAGAAATCAGTGTTGAGGTGACTCAATGAGCAGCTCCTCAAGACAGGTTCCCCTGAAAGAAATAGAATAATGTTAATACCCACCCTTGCTATAGCACATGAAAGTTTATAAAGCATTTTTCTCACAACAGCCCTGTGAAGCTAGGCAGGGCAAGTATTAACCCATTTTTACAGATGAGGAAACTAAAACTCAGAAAAACAATGATGCCTATGATCATAGTTATTGTCAGTGGCAGGATTTGAACCAAAGTCTTCTGACTTTAATTCCACTAATTTCACTGAATGAAAGAGAGGTCAATTGGTTTATCAAAAAGGACAAAATTTCACCACCCCTCTGCTCCCATAAAGCCAGCAAACTCCTCTAATCCGATTAAAATGTAATTGGAAAATGTTTAACAAAACAAATAAAAACACAACATAAGATAATGTTAATTTGTGGATTTCTTTTTTTTTTTTTTGCTTTTTAGAGGGCAGTTGGGGTTAAGTGACTTGCCCAAGGTCACACAGCTAGTTTTTTTGTGTGTGTTAAGTGTCTGAGGCCGGATTTGAACTCAGGTCCTCCTGACTCCAGGGCCAGTGGTCTATTCACTGCACCACCTAGCTGCCCGTAATTTGTGGATTTCTAAGTCAATATGTAGACCCCAGAGATCTGAGTCTGATACCCCTGGTTTAGATCACCTCTAGAGCCAATGTGAGAACTAATTGGGGAGGTCTAAAGTCCCTCATGGTATATATCCATGTCCCTTTCCCAGTTCTCTCAAGTAATTACTTGTATCCAAAAAAGTGGGTGAGACATCATGGGTGAAAGCTCTTCAAAAAGCTTGTAGAAAAAAAAAAAGTCTTTAGAGTGTTCCCAGAAATTCCTTCCAGGACTCTTCCAACTCCTGACCAGGGATGTGCTGAAGGCAGCCAAGTGGAGTGGTTGTTAAATCTTCAGTATGAGCATTTATACCTCAGAAACTGGCAAAACTGCAAATCAAGGTTTGATTTATTGTTTTGTTGATTGTAAAGACTTAAAGTCGTGGAGAAAATGTTAATAATGCAAATTAAACTTAAAAGTGTGTCCTGCTGTTTTCAGAGAGGTGGTTGTTAAGTATTTTACCAGCACACCAAGGGGGGTACCAGCCCTGAAACTTTGCCTCTGCTTTTATTGTCCCTCTTTCCTTTATAAGCATTTGGCAAAGATGAAATAAATGTCTATAAAAATACCTCAAAAGTAAAAACAGTGTGCACCTGAATGGTGCAGAAATCCAATCAAGAACTTACTAATTGCCTACTATAGGAAAGAACAGTGTCCAATGCCTCCTGTTTACATTATAGGATTAAGAACTGGAAAGGGTTTGGAGAATATCTAGGTCAATCCTTTCATTTTTTATAGAACAGGAAAGTGAGGTCCGGAAGAATGAATTTATTTACCTAAGGTCAAACAAGCAGTAATAACATATCTGGGATTCGAACTTAGTCCTCCTGCCTCTAAATTCAGTGCTTTTGTCAGCACGCTGGATTTGGAAGAGGAGATGTCATGTTTCTTCCTTGATTCCAGGCTCTGTTCCCAGGAAAGGACAGCTTTCAAGCATTTCCTGGTTTTGGGCTTCACACTGTGATATTATCATTTGGTCTGATGAGTTGTGAATTCCCAGAACATCAGGTAGACCCATTTTCAGATGCAAGTACAAAATTAGAATTTGTTGCCAAATGGAGATTGTTTTGGATTGCCTATTATTTCTTCTCTTCATTCCCTCGACTACCTCCTTTAGCAATCTCAGCTCTGTCATGATTTTACTTGTCATGTCTATGCAGGTTACTCTCCAGTCCCAACCTCTTTGTAAAGTGCCAGACTAACCTTCCCAGTGGTTTGTTGGTTGCTTTCACCTGATTGACCCACTAGGGAGTCAAATTCAACACGTCTGAAACCCAGCTCAATAGCTCCTTCCCATATACCTCCCCCCACAAATATGTTTCTCCTTCTGATGACCCAGTCTTTTCTAATGACACCACTAGCTCCTTATGACCCAGATTCAATGCCTTGAGACCATTTTGGACTCCCCCCTCTCCCTCTACTTCTAATAGCAGACAACTCCTATTGCTCATTTCTATGATGCCTTAACAGTATCTCCACCAGTATCTAGCCTTTCCCTTACCTCCCAATCCCACCACCTGGGTCAGGCCCTCATTACTTTGCCCCTATTGCCAGGATAACCTGCTTAATTCTCAGATCTAGTTATACCATTTCCCTACCCAGTTATCTTCAATGGTTCTCTGAAGCTTACTAGGAAGACATCTAGGTGGCACAGTGGGTATGGCACAGGGCCTGGAGTCAAGAAGACTCATCTTCCTGAGTTCAAATCTGGCCTCAAATACTTATCAGCTGTTTGACCCTGGGCAGGTCAATTCACCCTATTTGCTTCAGTTCCTCATCTGTAAAATGAGCTGGAGAAGGAAATGGGAAACCACTCTAGTATCTCTGCCTAGAAAATCCTAAATGGGGTCACAAAGAGTCAGTTTTTCATGACTGAAAAGGACCGAACTGAATGCCTACTAGACAAAACCATAATTCCTTAGTGGGGCATTCAAGACTCTTTGTAATTTGACCCAAACCATTTTTTTTTGCTATTTCTTGTCACTCTCTTCCCCTCCTAACTGTGCTTCTGACAAAACTTTGCCATCGTGACTCAGTTGTCTACTAAACCTAGATCATCTCTCTTCCATGCTAGCCCCCTTCTCCTACTGAGAAGTCTCTTCTGGAGGCTTCCATTTTGGGAACCCTTCCAAATCAGCCATGCTTTATTCTGCTTTTCTGCCACTCTCAGGACTTTGCCATTATGACTCAGTTGCCTTCTCACCTGGACCATCCCTCCTTTGTCTCAGCACCCTTTTCCCACTGGTGAGTTCCTTCCAAGGGCCTCCATTTTGGAGACGGGTCCAGGTCAGTCCTGCTTCATTCCTCTCCTGACTGTGCCATCATGACCCTGCATGAACATACCTTCCCCTGTGAGCTGCCTTTCTACTCTTTGTTATGTGTTATTGTCCGTTATCCAAATGTGAACTCGATGACAGGGACTGTCTTGTGACTTGTATTTAGCATCTTAACACAGTGCCTGGCATATATTAATCACTTGATAAGTGTTTGTTACCTTGTTAATTTACATATAATCTTTGCTTTAACCAAACTGAACTGTGCATCATTCCTCAGGCACATTACTTCATCAGCCTTTGTTCATGATCTGCCTACTGCCTGGAATGAGCTCACCTCTATCAAAATCCTTGAAGGCCCAGCACAGTTTCCATCTCTTTTTTCCAGCCTCTCTTACCCCCCATGCAGAAGGAATCTCACCCTCCTCTAAAACCCAGGACTCTCAGATCCATGGGATCAGTTTAGAGCTAGAAGAATCATAGAAACCATGCGGTCAATTCTTCATTTTACAAGTGAAATGACGTTTATGGTCCTATGACTAGTGGTATCAGATATAAAAGAAACAATTCTTAATTAAGTTAGTATTGATTATCGTATTGATTCACCTTAGCTTATAAGGCCTAATTAAGATAACTTGGATTAAGAATTATAGCTGCTATAGCAAAGCATTAAGTTCCCCATTTCTGCAGAACTGAGCTCCTGCAGAGCTGTGCTGAGCTTCTGCAAAACTGGCACACCCAGCTCCCTATGCTGTGTGAGTAAAGGTCCCTATTCTTTAAGGTTAGATTCTACATTCTCTGTTCCTCTCCTTTCCACTAACTCTAAAAATCCCTCTCAAAATCTAAAATTATCCTGTTGTCATCACTTTTGCAATGCTATAACCAATCAGATAGAAAGTGTTTTACAGTTGCCCATGATACACCCAACACTGTTATTACAAACCACTCAAATTCCTCATTCTAAATCTTATCTAACCCTTTATCAATCAAAAATCATTCAAAACAGGTTACTCAAGATTCTGTAACTCTTGATTCCTTTTTATGGCTATGAAAATGCTCTGTAAATCCCCCAGAGTCATCCTTGGCTACTGAGGAACCTTGGATCCTTTTTATTGGCAATTGCTAACCTTGATCTTGCTTGGAACTCTGCCTCAGTTTCTCTTTATTGCAGTTTTTTTATCATAATAGAAGCAGGATTTCAACCCAGATCTCCTGACCCCCAAATCAAGTGTGCTTTCTCCAATGCCAGGTACTTCATAGCTCCCTTGGGATGTCTGTTACAATCCACCTCATTCTCTATTTGCTTATGTAATACATCGATTCTGAAGCTACTGAGCCAAGCCCTTCATTTGGACTATTAAGTCAAGTTCCTAGAGGATCACGGGTTACAATTCTCCTCAAAGTTCTATAGTAACCTTGAGAGACTGGGACATGTCTAACACTGACTTATGAGCTCCCATATTGTATGTTCTTCCCATTATCAATAACCAGTTACCATCTACTCAAGATCAATTGACCAGTTAATATTAATTAGATATCTCTCTAATATAAACTAATCAATTAACATTTATTAGCTCTTTGAAAGACATATTTATTAAAAAGGTATAGCAGAAGTATTCCAGCCTCCCAAAATGGAAACATTTCTTCTCCACCACCTTGGTCCCTTGTCTACTACAGATTCTAGCTGCGGAACCTCTGGTGGCGCCTCTGACATTTTGAAATGCACAAAATTGTAGCCTGGGCTGTTTCATCTCTAATGCTCAGCCACCTAAGGTAAGGAAGGCACGAACACAACAAAGACAACAAAACATCGGCAACACGCATTCGCAGTCCTACGACAATCTGCTCCACCCAGCGGCTCACAGCAGCCCATCTTGCTTCATTTACCACCAGAGAAGAGAGAGATTTCATCTGTTTGAATCTTTTGTATACACACTCAACTCTGGCTCAGCGTCCAATTAAAAGACTTTTTTGTCACTATGTGGTGAGCCAACAAGAATCAGGGATAAGATACCTGAACATGTGCTGAAGTAGGGAAGGAAAGGGACCTCCCATAATGCATTTCTGGAAACAGGCTCAGCGGACCTCCGTGTGGACATTTGGTGCTGCGTGTTACACATGTTCCAAGGACAGAGCTATCCTTGATCAGCTCCCCCATTACATTCTTTATGAGTCCTCTACTCCTTATTAGGCTACAAACACCTTGAGGGCAGGTACTATGTTTTATTCATCTATGCCCAGATATTGTTGGATTATTTCATCCATGTTCAACTCTTTGTGACCCCATTTTCTTGGCAAAGAGACTGGAGTGGTTCACCAATTATTTCTTCAGATTATTTTACAGATGAGGAAAGTGAGGCAAACAGGGTTAAGTTACTTGTCCAGGGTTACACAGCTAGTAAGTGTCTGAGGCTGAATCTGAACTTGGTTCTTCCTGACTTCAGGCCTGGAGCACTATCTTAGCTCTGCACTTAGCTACTCCAATAGTACCCAACAAAAGCCCTTATTCAAAGACATATTCCTGAGTAACATGAAGAACTGAATCCACTATTACCTATAAGAAATTTTTTGTACCTGATCTGGGATTTCATTGGTATAGGGAATTTCTTCTGAAGAAACTCCTCCTGTCTTCTACCAATGCAGATTGGCATCTGCTTCACAACTTATATTCTTAGCAAGTTATCTGGGGCACTGGGTTGCACTTTCAAGTTCCAGCATCCCTGCGCGTGTAGCTTGATCATAGACAGCAGTAACTGTCATTTGTGTAGAACTTTAAAACCTGTAAAAAATTTTTTCATACATTTTCTCATTTAAGCCACACTGTTCTGTGAAGTAGGCGTTGCTACTCCCATTTTGCAGATGAGGAAACTGAATTTCAGTGATTTGTCCTAAGGTAAGATTTAGGGTCACAGGTAGGATTTGAACTCAGCTCTTGCTGCCTTACAGTCCACTACCATGCTGCAATATCTGAATTGTTATACAGTCTGGACTTTTTTTCCTTCTCCCCATCAAAAGCTGACCTAATCCTTTCTGCTTCCAGGAGTTGTACCCTTTGGGGAGGGCTGTGCCCATTGGTTAATCTCCCTGAGTTAACCCTTCTTGCTCTTCAAGCCCTTTCTCTTGGCTGACTCTTCTGTGTCAGCAAGCTCATCTCCCATACCCGCTTCAGTCTGTACTCCTGTGAGTTTGGTGTACATAACAAGCAGAGACCTTGCCTGCATCCCCACCAGCTCCCCTGTGGCCTTGAGGCTGTCTCACAAGCTCCTTGAGTTAATTCTTTCCCTGTCCACTTCCAGACATGCAGTGGCAACTCCCTAGAGAAGGTGAAATGTCATTGAGACCAAAAGTGTATTCATCAGAGGCGATGTCCACATGTGCCCGGCTCATCCTGGGCCTGGGCAGTCCTGGCTCATTGACCTTTGACCCCCACTGGCTCCTAAAGAATGTATTAAACAGTCTCTGAGGCTCCTTCCTTTGCCCTCCCCTTCCCCCACCCCATCTGGCTTTGAAGGACAGGTCAGAGATGGAGGGAAGAGAGAGAGAAATCACTTCTGATCACTCCCAGTCTATTGGCCAAGCAGGTCATTGTCCTCCTGCCACAGCTGTCTCTGGAGATGCTGCCACAAACGAGAGATGAGGAAGCAATATCCTGCTCAAACAGTCTCCCTGCTCTCACTCCTTCATTTATTAGTCTGTCGCTCTCCTCGAAGAAACATGTCAATCATGGGAGACTCTGATATTTTTTCCCCTTCTCTCTGCCTGTGACCCATGAGAATGGAAGGGCAGAGAATGCCGTACTGCCCTCCCGTCCTCTAGCCAACAACCTCCGCCAACATGCACAAACACAGAGACAGAGATATACACCTTCCTATAAAAACAGTAAGAATTTTGTCCAGACAGATGTGGGGTAATCTGGAAAGCAGAACAGTATGATTGCTCAGAGACTCTAAGGGCCATTCTAAACCCATCCCCTTTACTCCTCCACCATCTAAGTCAAAACAGGCAAATGAAGGAATGAAAACAACCACTGATGCCTTTGGTTACATTACCCACCATGTAAGAGCACATTCAGGGCAGCTAGATAGGGCAGTGAATAGAGCTCCATGCCTAGAGTCAGAAAGACCTGAGTTCAAATCTGTCCTCAGATACTAGCTGTGTGACCCTGGGCAAGTCACTTAACCCTGTTTGCTTCAGTTTCCTCATCTGTAAAATGAGCTGGAGAAGGAAATGGCAAACCACTCTAGTATCTTTGTTAAGAAAATCTCAAGGGGTGGCTAGGTGGCACAGTGAATAGAGCACCAGCCCTGGAGTTAGGAGGACCCAAATTTAAATCTGGCCTCAGGCACAACATAAGCCATATGACTTTGGGCAAGTCACTTAACCCCAATTGCCCTGCCTTCCCCCTCCAAAAAGGAAAGAAAAAAAGAAAGGAAGGAAGGAAGAAAGGAAGAAAGGAAGGAAGAAAGGAAGAAAGGAAGGAAGAAAGAAAGAAAAGAAAAGAAAAGAAAAGAAAAGAAAAGAAAAGAAAAGAAAAGAAAAGAAAAGAAAAGAAAAGAAAAGAAAAGAAAAGAAAAGAAAAGAAAAGAAAAGAAAA
>JAQQSW010024560.1:0-10064 GCA_028646575.1 Pseudocheirus occidentalis | reverse complement strand
AAAAAAAATTCCAAAGTCAACCTGATTAGTCCCTTAGACAGACAAGTTTTGTTCCATTTTGTGTGCATAGTATTGACCTGGGAGCACACGGGCTCATTCTTATGCTAAAATTAATTTGGTGGAGATTAAGCCAGAATCGTTCAACGTAGAGCAGGGATTTAGGCAGGACCATACAAGCCCAAACAACAGGGGTGACTGGAGAGGAATTAGATGGCATAAATACTTTATGGGGTTAAGTTGTATGAAATGGAAGTAAAAAGATGGACTCAAGGCAGGGTGCTGTGGACAACAAAGTCCAAATTGCTCTGCAGATTTTGCTGGAATGATTGCAAGTCTAATAGGATTTAGTGGCATCTCCTCCAGTCCACAATCTGTTTCCATGGTGATATAGTGCTCAGAGGCACTGGAGTGGGGGTGGGGGGAAGGCTGAATAGGAAATGTGCAGCCTTTGTAGCTGAAGAGTTAGAAAGAGGCAGGAGGCCCCCAATGTGCCCTTCCTTCATTCTAGACCATGAATCCAAAACCAATCAGCAGTACCATGGGGCAGCCAAAGAATTAACTACATAAATACAGGAACAGGACGCATGACCATACCACAGCTGTCATGTAGAATATCTGGAAGATCTGGTGGATTGTAAACTCAACCTCATGTTGCGGTGAGCAGAGAGTTAGCAGAGTCTGAGCTTGCATTGAGAGCTAGTGTCCAAAAAGGAGGACATAATAGGCCCTCAATGCTCAGGTCCAACCACATCTAGAATTTTGTTTTCAATTTTGGGTACTACATTTTAGGAAGGACACTGATTAATGGGAACACATCCAAAGGAAGGTGACCAGGTTGGTAAGGGAACTAGAAACCATGCAAGGAGCTGTTCAATTCCATTCAGTTCACTGTTTATTATGTGTCTATGCACACTGTTATGTCAAAGCCTCTGGTGAGGTTGTTGAGAAGATGGCTCAGGAATAGGTAGTGGATGAGGATGAGGTACTCTGGGGTCTGCCTGAAAGAGTGGGTCAGTGAGGCAGTCACTGTAGCATTCTGTACTTCCTGTCCTCACACCCTTTTTCTTTCTCTTTCCTTTCCCATCCTTTCTCTGGGTCTCTGTTTCTCATTTTCTTCTGCTTATTCAACTGCACTTCAGGTTATAATTATGGCCAATTATCTTTCTGTCTTCTAACTTGTCTAAGGTAAAACGATCGGTTAAGTAATACACATTTGGTAAATGATAGACTACTTGGGCTTTTCCCTCTGGTGTGGACCCAGGGGATGGAGCCACATTCTTTTTGACCTTGCCCCAGAGCTTCTTAGTCCTCTTTGAGCCCTGCACTGAAAGATACCATAAGAATCTGATCTCACCTACTTTACCATGATCCTATTCCTCCCCAGTTTCATTGCTATGCTCTTCCCCCTCCTCCAGGGTGAAGGGGTGTTGCCCAGTATACTCAGCAGAATATACTCTCCCCCACCTTTGCCTCCTCCCAAGAGTTGCCCTGTAGTATAACCTCTTGGGGATTACACACTGTGACTGTTACGTCACATCATTCTTTTCGGACCCAACTTTTACCATGTTCATTCAGCATCCTTTAATAATTAGAACCCTCCTGCTCTCTCCCTCCCTGTTTCTCTCCACATTTTCCCAGGGATTGTCTGTAGGATGGCACTCAATGGGTAAACTGTCTTTTCTACCCACCCCTTTCCTAGAAGATGTGGGATGTCTAATGAAGTATCACCAAAGATATATCTAATCAGGGAGAGCAAAAACAGAAAGAAAACCAATTTCCCTAATGAAAATTGATGTAAAAATTTTAAATAAAATACTAACAAGAAAATTATGGCAATATGTCACAAAAATCATACACTATGACTAGGTGGGATATATACCAGGAATGCTGGGTTGGTTCAATATTAGGAAAACTGTAAGCATAACTGGCCATATCAATAACAAAAAAACAACAAAAATAATATGATTACAACAATAAAGACAGAACAAAATATACACCCATTCCTATTAGAAACACTAGCAAACACAGAAATAGAGTCTTTTTAAAAATGATAAGTAGTATCTATCTGAAGCCAAGAGCAAGCAAACTAGAAGCCTTCCCAATAAGATAAAGAGTGAAGAAAGGATGTCCATTTTTACAACTATTATTCAATATTGTATTAGAAATGTTAGTTATAGCAGTAAGACAAGAAAATGAAATTGAAAGAATAAGCAATGCAGATATGAAACTATCAGTCTTAGCAGATGATTTAATGGTATACTTAGAGAACCCTAGAGAATCAACTAAAACCTAGTTGAAACAATTAACAACTTTAGCATAATTGTAGGATATAAAATAAACCTTCATAAATGATTAGGATTTCTATATATTGCCAAGAAAACCCAGCATGAAGAGATGGAAAAAGAAATTCCATTTAAAATAACTACAGATGATATAAAATACTTGGGGATCTACCTGCTAAGACAAACCCAGAGATTATATTAACACAGTTATAAAGGCTTTTTACACAAAAAAAGACATCTAAATAACTGGAGAAATATTATTTATTCATGGGTAGGCTAAGTCCATATAATAAAAATGACAATTCTACCTAAATTAATTTACTCATTCAGTGCCATGCCAATAAAACCACTAAAGAATTCTATTCTAGAGCTAGAAAAAATAATAAGATGCATGTGGAAGAATAAAAGATCAAGAATATCAAGGGAAAGAAGGCAGTACCAGATTTCAAACTATATTACAAAGTCACAATCATGAAAATAATCTGGTACTGTCTTATGAAATAGAGTGGTGGATCAGTGGAATGGATACACAGTAGCAAATGACCATAGTACTCTAATGTTTGAAAAACCCAAAGATCCAGGCTTTGGGGACAAGAACTCATCATTTGAGAAAATTGCTAGAAAACTGGAAAGCAGTTTGGCAGAAAGTAGGTACAGATCAACATGTCACACTGTATACCAAGATAAGGTCAAAATGGATACATGATTTAGATATATAGGATGATATCAGAAATAAATTAGAGGAGCATGGAAAAATTTACTTGACAGATCTATGGATAAGGGAAGAATTTATGACCAAACAAGAAATAGAGAGGACCACAGGAAATAAAGTAGATAATGAAATAAAATGAAATAAAAAAGATTTTGCACAAACACAACTAGTGCCACCAAGATTTAGAAGGAATCTAGAAACCTGGGTGGGGGGGAGGAATTAACAGCAAATTTCTCTGATAAAGACCTCCTTTTTCCAAATATATAGGGGATTGAGCCAAATTTATAAAAATCAGAGCCGTTCTTCAATTGATAAATATTCAAAGGACTTGAACTGGCAGTTTTCAGAAGAAGAAATCAAAATTATCAATAATCACATGAAAAAGTGCTCTAAATCACTATTGATTTGAGAAATGCACTTTAAAACAACTCTGAGATACTGTCTTACACCTATCAGATTCTAACATGACAGAAAAAGAAAATGGCAAATGCTTGAGAGGATATGGAAAAATTGGGACATTAATGCACTGATGATGGAGTTCTGAATTATTCTGGTCATTCTGGAGAACAATGTGGAACTATGCCCAGAGGTTTATAAAACTCTATCTACCCTATGATTCAGCAATACCACCACTAGGTCTACATTCCAAAGAGATCAAAGAAATAGTAAAAACCTGTAATGTACAAAAATATTTATAGCAGCTCTTTTTGTCTTGGCAAAGAATTGGAAATTTAGGGTATATCCATCAGTTGTGGAATGGCTGAACAAGTTGTGGTATATAGTTGTGGTAGAATACTATCGTGCTAAGGAATGATGGGCAAGATGGTATCAGAAAAACCTGGGAACTTAGATGAACTAATGCAAAGTGAAGTGAGCAGAACCAGGAGAACATCATGCACAATAACAGTAACATTGTAAAGATCATAAATTGTGAAAGACTTAGTTACTCTGATCAATACAATCATCCAAGATAATTCCCAAAGGACTCAGGATGAAAAATGCTATCCACCTCCAAAGAAAGAACTGATGAACTCTGAGAGCAGATTGAAGCATATGTTTTTGGCCTTTTTTTTTTGGTAACATGACTAATAATAATAGAAATTTGGAGTTCAAACTGCATTAAAATGAATGTTAAAAATAAATAAATAAAATTTTGAAATAAATTTAAAAAAACAGTCCCTAAGAGATTACAAACTAATAGAGGAGAAAAATAGAAGAAACACACGAAAGGAGTCAGGAAAGTAGGGGAGGATGGGACACCAAGGGGTACCCAAAGTGGGGGCATATTATTCTGTGGAGTTCAAAACAGGCAGGTAGCAAATATAAAGCAGAGGACATCTCCATTTCTCATCTCTCCCTCTGTAGAGATGCTCATTCCTGCATGAGCGGCAGCCAACAAAAAGGCATAGAATTAGAAGATGGGGTGTTAAGCAGTTCAAGGAGAGGAAAGTATAACATTGGAAAGATAAGAATGGGCCATATTATGAAGGACATTCAATGCCAAACAGGAGTTTTCATATAGGATGTCCCAAAGGTTTTAGTGCAGTTTTAAGGTTTACACTTTAATAGTTTAAAATTACACTAAGCATTTTGGGACACCCTGTATTTGATTTTGGAGGTAATAGAGTCGCTAGAGTTTATTCATTAGGGGTGTGATGTGGTCAAATCTACACTCTTGGAAAATCATTTTGATAGCAAAGTGGAAGATGGATAAGAGTTGGGAGAAGCTTGAAGAAAGGCTTCATGTAGAAAGTATCTTGAACTGATGAGTCCATCGAGAGAATTATAGGCATGGAAGTTGTCCTCCTAGTCAGTTTCTATGACCTGGCTTCAAAGTTCATGTTTCATATTTACTAGCTGTGTGACCATGACCGATTTCCTTAATCTCTTTGAAATTATTGCCTACCTTACAAAGTAGTTGCAAGCATCACATACAGTCACCTACTCCATATCTCTCAGACCATGCCTAGCTTTCCTCTTCTCCTCTATTATGAGAACATCATTTGTTCTTTTGCTTCCAGTTCCTGAATCATGTCCAAAATGGTAGCACCCCAGCCTTACATTAGCTTCCACCACCTTTTGGAAGACCCATTTATCATTGTCATGCCAAGAATTTTAGCTGCCTTAATTTTTGTCAGAGAGAATGCCAGCTGATAGATGATAACTGACATCAATAATATGCTCTGCCTCTCTCTGTACTTGGCCTGTGATTTATTGCTTAAATACCTACTCTGGGTCTACCTTCCATCCAGGTGGAATATATTTACTCTAATGATAATCTCATTCCTGTTTCTCCCTCAGTAATCCTCACCCAGATGCTCTCCACTGTACTTCCTGCTGTTCCTGGCTTTCCTCATATCCTTTTATCATTTTAATTTATAGGACTTTTTCTGGCCCTTGGAAAGCCATATTTCAGTTGTAGTTCAGTCTCAGTGATACCTGTGAGCTGGAATCTGCTTGTGTTGAGATTTCTATTTCACCTCTATTCCTTTGTGCCTTTGTGTATGCTGCACATGGACAGTCTTCCTGCTCCTCTGTCTTCATTATAGCTCCTTTTGATCAGATTGGGATGGAAGAGTTAGAGATGGAAGTGACCTTCAAGGTCAACTAATTCAATCCACCTCGTTTCACAGATGAGGAAGCTGAAACCTAGAGAAGTAAGTTAATTTCTCAAAGTTCATCAGATAACCTCAGGCAGAGCTAGGATTAGAACCCAAGTCCTCACACTCCAAAGCCCATGTTCTTTCCAAGGTAACCATGAACCACACCCTTCGTTTTGTCAACTGGCTGAAACTGGCCTCTAACCTGTGGGTGGCCAGAGCCTAACAGAGTAGACTAGAGACAGGAGAGTCAGAAATCAAACAGAAGTTTAATTTTAAAGTCATGGAAACATCTTGCTAGCAAGGACATGTTTGCTGGGGGTCTCACCCCTAGCAGGGGGACCCAAGGCAGTGGTGGGGAGATCTCAATACTTATACCAGTGGTTGTGCAGTGAGCTGTAGCCCTGACAATGAGTGGTAACAGTAACAATATGACAAATTTGATTCATAGCTAGGCTTAATAACCAAAACTTTTCTGAACTCAGAGAACACCTGGTGCTGGTCAAAGCAATACAATAATTACATGATTTTGCCAGAGGGTGAGATCATTCAGAGGGTAGGAGCAAAGGATTGTTGTTATGCCAAGCTCAGGGCACAGCTTGTTTACGGGACCTTAGCTCTGGAAAACAGGGTATCTCCTAATATCTTGACATTTCCCCCTTTTGGCCAAAGAGACAGGGGTCTGAAAGAACCCCTACCCTTCTGACCAAAAAAAGAGAGGTAGGTATAAGCTGAGATGCCATAAGAGGCCAGTTGGGCTAAGATGAGATGTTGCCCATGGGATTAGTTAGGGGACCTATTGGGTATCATTGCTAACAAACAGCAAATGGGGTCAAGAATATAGAGGGAGAAACTGCCATCACACATTTGAATTAGGGGTTCATGGTTGAACACATAACAAAAGGGAAGAGGAAAAAAAAAACTAGGACAGTATACTCAGGTCTTATCTAGAATCTTGGGACAGCTATTTCATCTGGATGTTAACTGCTTCTGGGTTCAGACTAGGTGTACCTTGAGGTCCCTGGAGGGCTCTGCCTCTACTCAGGAGCAGGGACTTTCTTCAGATGATTCAGGAGTCCACACCCACAAGGTTAACAGCTGTGGGAATAGTCAGAAGAACCTGACAGGGGCCCTTAGAGAAGACTCTTTGCATCAATCTTTGAATATGAGTTTCTAGTCAACATAACATAGGTCCTTGGTTAGGGAAGTCTAAAAAGCACGTAGAGATGTTCCAGTTTCCCAGCCATGCAGAACTAGGTTCAAACAATGCAACAGTTTTCTCACATTTCTCATAATTGCACCATTACATTAAGTCAGGTACAGATCAAACTACATAGAGGTCTCACAATGGACTGGTTCTGAGAAGATTTAATGTCATTTAGGTAGCCAAGAATACTTAAACATAAACATCTTAAAACAAAAGACCCAAGCAATACAAAAGTTATCGCCAATGTTAACTCAGCACATATTGAGTCCCAGATGTATCATGTAGTCATCTGGTGCTTAGGTATCTTTTCTTGGACAATATATTGATTTCAGGACATTTCTAAAAGAGGCTCTGCTTCTCTGGTTCCAAATCTAGAAGTTCGTAGATAATTCTGCTAGTAATATAATTTAAATTATGTTCTCCAGTTCTGAAACTTTAAAGAATTTCAGTTTATGTACCATTTGTTGTTTCTATCCTTACCTAAATCCTGTACCTGAGGTGAGAATCTTTTAAAAATTTATGAGGGTCCAACTATAAAAAGAGTTCTTCTGCCTTTTAAAATTATCAGACAGATACTTTTAAAATGGGGAAGTAATTTTACCTTCTTTATCATTATCAATACAATTTATGTGTAAAATTCTAAATCCAATTTTGAGAATTCATCACCAAAACATGCTCAAAGCCTGAATTTCCATGACTGATAAATTTTGAAAGCCATTCATATATATCTGTATATAGTTCTTAGAGAAAGCAATCTAATCCTGTTACTTTTCTCAAATTTTACTATTCCATTTAATTAGAAAACTTTCATATTACATCTTTGTCTTATTACCTTCTCTAATTATTTCACTCTTAGGAGGATATCATCTGTATATTAAAATTTGAACACAAATATAGATTAAAATTCTAAGACATTTATACTTGCATCCAATTATAGTAACTCAGAGATGTTCCAGTAGCAAGCTATTATTTAATAGATTTATTTTTGGAGAGACCTAGAGAGGGAAGATAAGAGAGAACCAGGGCTGAGCTAGCCAAAAAGAAACTGGTCGGGCAAATAGACTACAGTTCCAGAGAAGAAAGACTAGACAACATGGCACACAGGTGGGGATAGCTGGAGGTAACAAGAGTGGCAAGTAACTCCCAAACCAACCTGGGACTATAGGAACATAAACCAGTAGGACTGGAGCAGCTGTGGTCATGTAGCAGGGGAGCTCACCTACTGCCTCTGGCCACAGTCATCTCTGGGGTTCTGTGGTTCCCTCTCTTCCCTAGAAGAGCCTCCCACATGTGCAGACTTCTCTAGATAACTGAGAGTCTCTCTGGCTAGCCCCTTTAATCTCAGTGTCTCTCACATAATCTGTGCATAGGATTCAGGCCAGGTCTGCATGCACACCCTGGGACAGCATTACCATCAACTATTCCTTTTTGCCTTAGGGAGGATTACTATGTGCTTTCCCCAGGGGAGAAGGACCAATAATAATGCTCACCCCAGGGTATGTCCTCAAACTCCTTGTACACCTATGTTCTCTCAGTTCTGGCTCTCCACATCTGTCTCCCTCTCTCCCTCTTCCTTTTAAAAGTCAAGTCCAAGGGTATATGAGGTGTATGACTAGTCAGAACTGAATCAATTATCCTCAGTTGTGACATCTATGGCAATATTTACATCTTTTACAGGGAGACATCTTCAGTGCCAGAACAAAAGTTTCTTCCTTTATCTTTCCCTCAAACTTTCCCTTTTCCCAACTTCCCAATTTCTGTCCAGGGTATAACCATCCTTCCG
Source organism: Pseudocheirus occidentalis (assembly GCA_028646575.1). Classification (NCBI taxonomy): domain Eukaryota; kingdom Metazoa; phylum Chordata; class Mammalia; order Diprotodontia; family Pseudocheiridae; genus Pseudocheirus; species Pseudocheirus occidentalis. The sequence goes on along the minus strand of JAQQSW010024560.1, from coordinate 1,480 downwards.
ATCACCCAGGTTCACAATTTTAGATTCATTTCTAACTCTTTACTCTCTCATTCTCCATATCCAGTTAGTTGTCAAATTTTGATTCTATGTCAGCAACATCTGTTGGTTCTCCCCAGTTCTCTCCATCCACACTGTCCTCAATATCTCTTACCTGGACAAGTGAAGTGTCTTCCTGATTGGTCTGCCTGCCTGAGTTTCTCCCACCTTCAGTTCATTCTCTAAAGAGTTATCAACATGATATTCTTAAATTACAAGTCTCACCACGTCACTCTTCTACTCAAAAACCTCCACTGGTTCCCTGCTGTCTCTGGGATAAAGCATTAACTCTCATTTGACATTTAAAGGTCCTCGTAATCTGACTCTGGCCTTTCTTTTCATGATTGCTCTACATTTTTCTCCTTCATTCATTCCAGTCAAACTGTCTTAATTGCTGATCCCCATATACAATCTTCTATTTCTGTATCTTTGCCCAGGCTGTCCCTCATACTTGAAATGCACTCCCTCTTATACCTCTTAAATCCCTAGCTTTCTTCAAAACCTAGAATGAGTGTCATCTCCTACAAAAGACCTGTCCTGATTCCTTGTCACACCCTTCAACCCAACTATTAATGCCTCTCAAAAACTTTGCATTTGCTTTTTACACACATGCATACACACATATATGTGTCTATGTGTGTGTGTGTATATGTATAGGTATAGGTGTATGTGTATGTGCATGTGTGTATATGTATATGTATGTGTATATGTATGTGTATGTATATGTATATTGCTATGTTTTCCCTGATGGAATGTAAACTCCTGGATATGGTTTGGTTTGATTTGATATGATATGGTATGATTTCATTTTCACTTTTGTGTACTCAGTGCCAAATATGTAGTAGGCACTTGACAAATGTTTATTGATTCCTTTAGCCATGTTAATTAACACTATTGACAAGTAGTTGACTTAAACCAAGATGCTCCTGGGTACAGCCCTTCATACTAAATTCTTTTTTGTCCTAAGGTCCCTCCCAGCTCTGGCATTCTACATTCTATTTTTCTAATTCCCTTTCAACTCTGATTATGATTCTTTTTTTTTTCCAGAGTATTTGAATTTCCTTTGGGATTAACTGTTAGTACTGAAGAGATACTGAGTTTTTATTAGCTATCCAATTTTGTTTTCTATTTCTTTTAAATAAACCAAGTAAAAGTAATCCCACTGAACAGCATTGTAACCCAGGCCTCTATAAGGCCATATTATGATGATAGCTGTTTGATACTTCAAAGAACTAAACTCCTTTGGACGTGCTTTAAAAGAATGCTGTGTCATGCTAAATCCCACACTTTGTGCTATTATACTGAGGCACTAGTGGCTATTTCCCAGTGGTTAAGCACTTGGAGATAGGTCTCCATTATCAGTTAGTAAGACTAGAAACAAATTCTTCCAAGGGAAATCTTACCCAGTATCATGGGATACATGAGTCACTGAAGTGGCACTGAA
>JAQQSW010024559.1:0-10064 GCA_028646575.1 Pseudocheirus occidentalis | reverse complement strand
CCCCTCAGATTTGGCTTGCTGAGAGCACACCCCAGGACCACCACCCAAGACCACAATCCAGATCCAGGCCACTCAACACAAGAGCACTTGGCCCTGATTGATGAACTCAACCCCCCTGTGGAGTCCACAGGCCGGGGGCTCTGAAGCAGCCCAGGGGGGGCAGCCATCGGTTATAGCAGTTCTTGCCCTTCCCCCACTGCTTCCTTGCCCTGGGGGTAGATTGGCTGAACTGCTTTTCCTCCCCCAAATTTAGCTTGAAAGCTTCACTCACTTTCACTGACCTCTAATCCTGGCTTAGTAGATGTGAAGATTGCTCGAGGTGCTCTGAAGTAGACTCATGCTGTGGCTTGGGAGGCTCGGCTCCTCCTGGCCACCCTGGAGCCTGGCCGCATGGCAGTTTCGGGCTGGGCTGGTCTCGGCTGCCAGCCTGCAAGCCTGCAGGATGATCCCCTGCTGCCGAGCTGCCTTCAGCAAGAGATGTGTTTTCTGCATTTTTGTGAGTTTGAGAGTCCTAGAATTTGTCTGGGGTCATATTTTATGGGTGTTTGGGGTGGCTGTGTGGGAGCTGCGGGACTTTGCTGCTTCTATGCCACCATCTTGGCTCTGCCCTTCTTTCTTTTCAACATTCATTTTCACAAGATGCTGAGTTATAAATTTTTTCCTGTCTTTCCCTTACTCCCCATCCTAAGATAGTGAGCCTACTGAATACCCCTTCCCCCAATCTGCTCTCTCTTAGATCCTCCCCCCAATTCCCCTATCTTACTAGTAGGGTAAGATGGATTTCTGTGCCACAGTGCTTGTATGTCTTATTTCCCAGTTGCATGTAAAAAACAATTTTTTTAACATTTGTTTATAAACTTTGATTTCCAGATTCTTTCCTTTCTTCCCTCCTCACCCACCCCCACTGGGAAGACAAGCAATTCAATAGTTATGCTGTTACACAAAACATTTCCGTAGTAGTTATATTGTGAAAGACTAACTATATTTCCTCCCTTCCTATCCCACCACCAACTTATTCTATTTTCTACTTTGACCTTGTACCTTTTCAAAAGTGTTTGCTTCTAAATACCCTCCCCAATCTGCCCTCCCTTCTATCATCCCCCCTCTTATCCCCTTCCCCTCTATTTTCCAGTAGGGTAAGATACCTAATTGAGTGTATATGTTATTCTCTCCTTAAGCCAATTCAATGAGAGTAAAGTTGACCCATTCCCTTTCACCTCCCTGCTCTTCTCCTCCACTGTAACAGTTTTCTCTTGCCTCTTTTATATGAGATAATTTACCCTATTCTAACTTTCCCTATCTCTTTCTCTCATTATATTCCTCTCTCACCTCTTAATTTTACTTTTTAGATATCATCCCTTCATATTCAACTGATCCTGTGTCCTCTGTCTATGTATATACACATGCATATATACACATTCTTACACCCTCCTATACATGTATGTGTATGTATACATATGTATATACACACACTTACACCCTCCTATATATACATACATGTATATATACATATACATATATATGCATGTATATTCCCTTCAGCTATCCTCATACTGAGAAAAGTCTCATGAGTTACAATTATTGTTTTTCCATGTAGGAATGTAAAAAGTTCAACTTCAATAAGTTGCTTATGATTTATTTTTCCTGTTTACCTTTTCATGCTTCTCTTGCTTCTTGTATTTGAAAGTCAAAAATTCTGTTCAGTTCTAGTTTTTTCATCAAGAATACTTGACAGTCTTCTATTTCATTGGATGATGATTTTTTTCCCCTGAAGCATTATACTCAGTTTTTCTGGGTAGGTGATTCTTGGTTTTAATCCTAGCTCCTTTGACCTCTAGGAAATCATATTCCAAGCTCTTTGATCCCTTAATGTAAAAGCTGCTAGATCTTGTGTTATCCTGATTGTGTTTCCACAATACTCAAATTGTTTCTTGCTGACTGTTTGTAATATTTTCTCCTTGATGTCGGAACTCTGGAATTTGGCTATAATATTCCTAGGAGTTTTCTTTTGGGGATCTTTTTCAAGAGGCAATTGGTGAATTCTTTCAATTTCTATTTTGCCCTCTGGTTCTAGAATATCAGGGAAATTTTCCTTGTGAATTTCTTGAGGGATGATTTCTAGGCTCTTTTTTGATCATGGCTTTCAGATAGTCCAATAATTTTAAAATTATCTCCCCTGGATCTTCTTTCCAGGTCAGTGGTTTTTCCAATGAGATATTTCATATTGCCTTCTATTTTTTCATTTGTTTGGATCTGTTTTATAGTATCTTGATTTCTCATAAAGTCATTAGCTTCCATTTGCTCCAATCTAATTCTGAAGGAATTATTCTCTTCCATGAATTTTTGAAGTTCCTTTTCCATCTGGGCAATTTGACTTTTTAAAGCATTCTTCTCCTCATTTGACTTTTTGGGACCCTTTTGCATTTGAGTTAGTCTATTTTTAAGGTGTTATTTTCTTCAGTATTTTTGCATCTCCTTTAGCAGGTTGTTGAATCACTTTTCATGATTTTCGTGCATTATTCTCATTTCTCTTTCCATTTTTTCCTCTACTTCTCTTACTTGATCTTCAAAATCCTTCTTGATCTCCTCCATGGCCTGTAACCAGTTTATATTTTTCTTGGAAGCTTTTGATGCAGGAGTTTTGACTTCTGATTCCATGTTCTGATCCTTTTGTCCTCAAAAAAGTATTTTACGGTCTGATTGTGCTTCCTCTGTTTGCTCATCTTGCCAGCCAATTACTTGACTTTTGAGTTCTTTGCCATGGTAGAACTCTGTTTACAGAGTGGATAAAGCTATGTCCCAAGTGGCTGGGGTTTTGCAAATGTTGTCAGAGCTATGAGGAGGGCACCCTCTCTACAGATACCCCAAGCTCTGGCACACTGGCCACACACCCCAGGACTACCACCCAAGACTGCTATCCAGATCTAAGCTAGACCAAGCAAGAGAGATTACCTTCCGAATGATCACTTGGTCCCCCTGTGATCTGTAGTCCAGGAGTTCCGGAAGCAGCCACATGTCATCAGCTGCAGCCACCTCTGCCACCACCTCTGCCATCCCAGGAGCAGGGACCAGACCACACTCTTCTCTCACCCTGGGTCAACAGGGTTCCCCGCTGATCTTTTACTTTTTCTTTGGTGTTTATGGGTTGCAAAGTCTGGAAACCTCCACAGCTGCCAGTGATTCACTCTCCCGAAGTCTGCTCTGGCCAGTCTGGGCCACTGGTCAGGGCTGCCCTAGGTCTGGGCCTGCACAGCTCACATGAAACTCTGCTCAGCTCCCAGCTTGGTGTGATAGACCCTACCTGTCAGCCTGATAGGCTGCATTCAGCAGGAGATTTATTTCTCTCTATCACTTTGTGGGTTCTGTAGCTCTAAAGTTTGTCTAGAGTTATTTTTTTACAGGTATTGGAGGTTGTTGGAGCGGGAGCTGAAGCAAGTTCTTGCTTTTACTCTGCCATCTTGGCTCTGCCCCTCCTTCATAATTTCTAATAAGATATATATACATATACACATACATACACACATATATATACACATATATATGAATAAAAGCTATATCCTTAGATATAAATCATATAAACAATGAGGATCCCCAATAATTTTTAAGAGCATAAAGGAATCCCAAGACCAAAAAAAGAGAACTCCAACCTCCCTTAAGAAATGGAGGCCCAGACAAGTGAATTGACAAACCAGGGTCACACAGTTGACAAAAGTGACAAAGTCAAATTTTGAACCCAGATCTTTGACAGGTCCACAAGTCCATCACTGGGGCTGTACTAGAAGGTGTTCTATATTGGTAGGGTAAACTGGAGCTCTAGCTCTAACAGAATTACCTCCAAGAATCCAGGATTCCTTCCACTCTAAATGATCATAGTAACAGCTAGTATTTCCATAGCACTTTAAGATTTGTAAAGTACCATCTTTGAGATAAGAAATATTGATATAATTTGATTTGCACAACAACCTTGGGAGGAAGGTGTTGTTATTGTCCCCATTCTATAGATGACGAAATGGCAGCTGACAGCAGGCAGATCAAAACCACACAGTCAGCGTCTAAGGTATGATCTGATCTTAGATTTTGCTACTTCCAAATTTAGCCTTGTAGAACACTGTGATACCCACTTGCCCCACCTACTATTGAACTAGAGTAATAGAGGAGGTTCTTTATGGACTTAAAAAATGTCCAAATTCTATTTTTTCTCCGTAGCTGAGCCAATGTTTCTCTCTGATTAGAAAAAGATCTGCTTCTAGTCTTAGGAAGGAACTTCTGAGGAAGTTTGATTTGGTTTGGCTGTTTGTCATTTTTAGGTCTTCAGAAGTAAGGACTTTTGGTAATAAAATTCTTGAAGACAGAAACAATTTGCTTGTGAGACTATAGGTGCAGAATAGTGAATTCACTGTTACAATAAATTGTTGTTTAGTTTATCAATTGTGCTTGACTCTTGTGACCCCATTTGGAGTTTTCTTGCTAGAGGTAATGGAATGGTTTGCCATTTCTTTTTCCAGCTCATCTAACAGATAAGGAAACTGAGGCAAACAGAGCAAAATGACTTGCCCAGGGTCACACAGTTAGAAAGTGTCTGAGATCAGATTTAAACTCAGGTCTCCCTGACTTCAGTCCCAGCACTCTATTGTACCACCTAGCTGCCAGTAAAACTTATGTCAATTATTTTTCTTTGTTACAGGGAAGTAAAGGAGGGAGTAGAAGAAGCGGTTATATCCAGAAATGACCACGATATGAGAACAAAAGTAATCCATAAAACTTATTTCTAAACAAAACAGCTTCCTTGAGATCCACAGCATCTCCCAGATTGATTGCTGAGAGGCTTTAGGCAATTTGGTTTCCAGGTTCCCTTCAGCCTCCACAAGTCTGTAGGGTTTAACAAATAAAAGGTCCTTTTGTCTGCTTCCTGTCCTAAGCCATAACTGCTGCTTAGTATATAACTATATGACAAGGGTAATAAACACCCCGCCCCCTCTGAGGCAATGATGCAGAAAATGAAATATAGAGGGGGTTGCGTCTTAAAGCATATATCAATCTCTGAAGTGCTTTGAGATCCTTTGGGATGAGAGGTGCTATAAACCTATAAGTTATGAAGATGTTTAATCAACTCTTCTCTTACCGGCGTGTGTTCTCTCCGAGAGGTCCTGTGATTTACTGCTACCTGTGTTTACCTACAGGATAATGTTCCTGGTGGACCACAGCGTGAGGAAATAAATGGTTTTCACGGGTGATAAATTTCCCTAGCAGAATTCAGGAGTCCAGCACCAAGAACATTATTCCTATGGTGCCACGAGAAAGGAGGAGAAAGGTATGGGGATAAATAAAGTGGGAGCCATGTCCTCACTTTGGATGAAAGCACTGTCTTTATGACATTTCCTGATGATGCCCTTTGGCAGCCTCAGGCAGCCCTCCAAGGCTGAATAATGAGCCTCTTCCTGAGGATTCGGACTCACCCTTTCCAAATTCAGTGCCTTAGGATTCAGGGAGTTCCTATCTGTGCTCAGCACTAGGTGGTTTCTGGGCTGGTGGACTCACCTGGTGTGGACAGAGGCAGCTGAAAGCAGTGGCAAGTGACTTCTATTTAGCATCAAGGGACCCAGAATAGAAATTTGGCACTGCCTGTTTGGCCTTACGAAAATCACCACCTCTCTGTTTTTTTTCAGCTGTAAAGTGAGGGTCCTCCAAGGTCCATTCCCTTATTACAAGGTTAAGGTTAATCCAAGAAGAGAAAATCATGCAAAAGACAATGCTACTTCGAGAAACTACCGGACTAAATGACCATCAATTGCAGATGGAGTCATATGAGCCTTCTTGAAGACAGCTCTCAGTGGAGAGGGTATCCTCATTGATAAAATGACACATCATTGAGAAATAGGTCTGTTAGTATAAGCTGAACTGAAAAACAGCAATGCAGACCAGTCCCTCACTGCCTATAGATTTTAACAGGCTAGAGAGAGCAATGAATTGGCCTAGGTCACACAACTAGTCAGTGCCAGAATAGAGAGCAAAGAAACCTAGGTCTCTCCCACAGGGAACCAGGAGAACCTTCCCGCCCACCCACCCACCTCTCTTTGAATTTGAAGTATTTCTCATCTCTTGCTGTCATGGATGAGTAAAAAAAATGGGGAATGAACTGAACTCACAGTGAAGTGAATGTATGGTCAGCTTAGAGTCAAAAAGACTGGCTTGAGGGGGAAAAAAGAAAGGAAAACCAAATGGATGGAAAACAAGGTTCATGTGACTTGGAGTTGAGATTCGAACAAAGGACTTCTGACTCCAGATCCATCCAGCATGCTTTTCCCACTTTGACCTTGACTCATACAGGCAATATAAAAGCACTAAAGATCTCAGGGTACAAGTTCAAAATAGAAAAAGGTGGATTTAGAGTCAGAGGCCTTTTGTTCAAATATTGATTGGCTGCATGACTGTGGACAAGTCATTCCTACACTTTAGGTCTCCCTTTCCTTATCAATAAAATAAGGTTGGAAGAGCTCATCTCAGAAGTATCTCAAGCTCTCACTATGATTTCATGGTCTCATCTCATGGGTCCCACTGGACCTTCAAGGTGACCCACACAAGCAAGGCCCTAATTTGTCAGGGGGATCTTATACACCTGAAGAAAACAGCCAGAGAGAACAGATTGAGGGTAACCCATCGCCTGCTCCAGCTCTATTATTTCTGGTCTGGTATTACTGCTTCCAACAGGGTGAAATAAATCATGGGGCAAGGACCCTACTAAATTTTCACTCACTGCAGCTTTAATAGTCCATCAACTTAGGTTTAAATGATCTCGGAGAGCAAAAGAGTGGTTGACTTTAAGCAAACCAGTTGGATTCAACCTTGACATTTGAACATAATTAAACAAAGAAGCTCTTTTCCTCATTAAATGTTATTTTTGTTTCTCAGACTATGAAGGAAATAGTGAATGAAACTCACGTTCTTGAATGTGCTTGGGGAGCAAGGTGGAGGGCTTGCCTGGTGAATACAGTGGTTGCTGCCAGCGATAAGCCTGGAAGGGATGCAGGAGAGAAATCTGAGCTTAAGATAAACTTCTGGTGGAGGAGATGCCTCCCTTTCTCCCACACCAGAGGTGGGGAACTTGTGATCTCAAGGCCACACGTGGACTTTTAAGTCCTTGGGTGAGACCTTTTGACTGAGTCCAAATTTTATAGTACGAATTCTTTTATTAAGGGGGTTTGTACTGTGAAGTTTGGATTCAGTCAAAGGGCTGCACTTGAGGACACATGGCCTTGAGACCCCTGGTTCCCCACTCCTATCCTATACTCAAGGCCTGTGAATTGTTCCTGGGGTCTACATGATGCCCAGTTTTCCACTGATCTGAGGAAATGTGGCTAAGGCATGCCAGGAGTCGGTCTATACCTAAAGCCCCTTACTCTTCAGGGAATGTTCTCTGGTTCTGTTGGGTCCCCTGCTGATGACTTCAGAGGTAGACACCAAAAAACCCTGGAATGATTTATTTCTTTATTGTGTGTTTGTTATTTATTAAGGACATATTACATACAGAGAATTTTGCTAGGCAGATTGTTCAAAATAAAATATGGTCCCTACCCTTGTGGAGCTTACAATCAAGTAAGGGACTTAGACACAAAAACAGAGGGCCATAGTCTACAACAGGAAATGTTATGTTATATAGCCTTTTTCAATTGTGACCCTTTTTCAAGGTTCCTTTCCTTTTTTTGAGAGGCAATTGGGATAAAGCATCTTTCCCAGGGTCACACAGCTAGTAAGTGTCTAAGGTCAGCTTTGAACTCAGGTCCTTCTGATTCCAGGGCTGGCGCTCTCTCCACTGTGCCACCAAGCTGCCTCTGGAGTTTTCTTGGCAAAGATACTGGAGCAGTCTGCCATTTCCTTCTCCAATTCATTTTATAGATGAGGAAACCGAGGCAAATAGGGTGAAGTGACTTGTCCACATTCACACAGTTAGTAAATCTGAGGCTAGATTTGAACTCAGGTCTTCCTGACTCCAGGCCTGGCAGTCTAACCACTGTGCCATATAGCCGCCCAAGATAAATGCCCCCCAAAATGGACAGCTTCTCATATTCAGCAGTATAGAGGGCAACATTTCTCTAAGGTGAGCACCTTGAGAGCAGATTTGGGTATCCTCAAAGCTTAGCTCATAGAAAGCACTTAATAAATGCATGTTAACTTGGTTGACAAAAACAAAATATGACAAGCGTTTACTAAGCCTTACTATGTAGCAGCACTGTCTTAAGTGCTAGGGATCCAAACTGTAAGTAAAAAGAAAGTCACTATAATAAGAAGTTGCCATAATTATAGCTAACACATATATGAGCATCTTAGACTCACAAAGTACTTTGCGGCTCTAATTCATTGGGTCCTAATGACAGATCTGGGAGTTAGGCGCCATTATAATCCCCATTTTACAGGCAAGGAACCAGAAGCTGAGGTTGAGTTGGTTGGCCAGGATCATACAGTTGGTAATTGTCTGAGGCAGGATTCAAACTCAGGTTTTCTTTCTCCTAGCCGCTATGGAAAGAAGACACACTAAATATTGTGTTCATCTATATGAAGGACTATTCCAGGAAGGAAGAATATGATTTTTTTTGTACTTAGCTCCAGAGAAAAAAAAGGAGAAGCAATGGAAGGGAGATGCAAAGGGACAGATTTAGACTTGCTGTGTGAAGAAATGTTCTTATGATTAGTCCAAAAATAAAGCAGACTGTGTTGGAAAAAGGTTGGCTCTCCCTCTGTTGATGTCTGTGAGCAAAGACTGGATGACCCTTGGCAGATGTATGGTGCTTGAGGGGATGCTTGGTCAGATACAGGTTATGATACATGGCTGTTGAATCCCTTCTGACTGAGATATCGGGCTTATAGGATACCCACCAGTTGTTACCAAGACTCAGTCTTGTATGGCCCTATCTGTTTTCCTCTGCACCTCAGAGGGGTTGGCACTATCCCTCTATTGAGTATGAAGGAAAAACACTGAACCAAATTGGATAAGGCTAAATCACATTTAGCCCAGGGACTCATCACTCCTGTTCTCTCTCCCACTCTCTCTGCCTCACTTTGACAACTGACTTATCATGGGAACAGTCCCTTGGTGATTGTGAGATGTGTACAGGGATAGTGAGATTGAACTGAAGAAAAATAACTCCATTCCCCCCATCATCCAAATCCCATAGGGGTTAAGGGGAAAAGAAGTAGAGCTAAGCCTTCCAGAATTCTTCATCTTGAGGGGAAAGACTGCATCAGAATAAATGAGCCAACATTTTCTTTTAGGCTGAGGAAATAACAAGAATCCAGGACCAAAAATTCAGGGAGAGAGCTCTTTCTCCAAGCTTATGTCTGAGGGAAGGGTGTTTGGAGAATAAGTGAGACTCAAGTGGCCAGAAGAAGACTGTGGTGCTAGGTAGCAAATGATAGTAAAGGCTGAAAAATCCTAGTGTAAGGAGGAGTGAGGAATGTGTGTAGGCACCGCCTCTGATTTATCAGTAAGGAGTAGTTTGGAACTGATGGTGGTGATGGGCCACAAAGTCAGAATGCTGATATTATAAGATCATTGACTCGCAGAGCTACTACCAGAAGGGCCATCTCATGTCTAGCACCCTTATATCACAGATGAGGACCCTTCAGCCCACACAAAGGGAAGTGATTTGTCTAAGATCACACACATGGTATAGGTACAGCTGGGATCAGAACTGAGGTCTTTTAAGTCCAAATCCAATACCCTCAAATGCTGAATCCTTCCAGGACTTAACATCAAATAGAAAGAGAAGATCATGCAATTCAACCACTACCAATAAAAATATATACTGATATAAACATACAAAGCACTTTAAAGCTTGCAGACTGATATATATCTTTATCATTTGTAATATATGCAACACTCTCTCTCCCTCCCTCCTTCCCTCCCTCTATGTCTCTCTGTCTCTCTCTCTGTCTCTCTCTTTCTCTGTCTCTCTCTCTTTCTCTGTCTCTCTCTCTCTCTGTCTCTCTTTCCCCTCTGTCTCTCCCCCCTCTGTCTCTCTGTCTCTTTCTCTGTCTCTGTCTCTCTCTTTCTCTCTCTCTGTCTCTCT